>JAVCKV010027418.1:0-24615 GCA_032274145.1 Herpochondria borealis | reverse complement strand
GTTTGTCGTATCAATACAGAATTAGTTTCTCGACTCACTACTTCCCCTTGGGCAGCAAATTTATTAACAAACTCATCTATCGTCAGATCTTGCTCTCTGGACAATTGCAATGCCTTGGACCAATAGATTCTTGCCGCGTCTATTTCTTTTTGCTTGCCTCGAAATTTATTTTTCTCAAAAAGCGAATAAACGACTGCCGAGCTTAACGTCAACACGACAACTATCAATAGTACTCGGGCAGGCTTCCGTACATTAGGTTCCAATTTTACTGCCAGCTCTGTTTTAGCATCATGTAGCATCCGTGTTGGCGCGGCAAATATTTACCGCGCACTAACACTTTATCTAAAGTAGTCATCTCTGTTCGTTCCGTCAAAAGCAACCTGACTTCAAACAGCACTTTTTAAATAATCTTCCTGAATTGCACGGGCATAGATCATTCCTACCTAATTTTTCTGTTAGTTCCTTATTTCCATGAACGATTCTCCGACCTTTCTTAACGTTCGTTTCTGATGGGAATCCTTTTCGTCTTTTACTAGTCGGCTCAAAAGGAAAACTGGTTGTTATGTTTCGCTTTCATGATGGTGCTCCTTTTCTATTTCGAACGAGCCGCCACAATAAATCCCTACCCTTTACATTGCAACAACTCACTGATGCGAATGTGTAACAGTTCAACCGAACCGTGCCATTCCAAAACGGATTTGATTGCGACCGAACGGAGCGGAAGCTCAATGGGCTGAGCTATCCACTTTCTGCCTCAAGCTCCTGTGCTCGGAACAGTCGAGCAAAGAACTGTTTGTCAGATAAACAGCGAAGGAAAATAGCAACCGCTGCAGTGGCTGCCACGGCAAACACGAGTCGACCAATAAGAACACCGTAAATATCAGCGCCTAAAGAAATCATCACAAGGGTGTCTTCGATCACGCTGTGCGCGAATCCCATGAATACGCATGGGCGGGTTCAACTGGTCAGTGCAACACTCTATTCTTGTAGCAAGAAAGGAGTGAAACATGAAGAGAAGAACGCGAATAAATTATTCTGCTGCTCAGCGTACGATGATGTGGGACCTTTACAACCGAGGAGAGTCGCTACATACGATAGCCAGCCTGTTCGATAGGTATCATGGCTCAGTAGCAGGAATTATTGGAAGATCTGGTGGGATTAGACCAGCGGAACGCAAACGCCGCGATAGCAATTTAACGATTGAAGAGCGTGAAGAGATATCCAGAGGCATTGCGACTGGCTCTTCCGCTCGCTCAATCGCACAAGCTCTCAACAGAGCTCCTTCAACAGTTAGCCGCGAGATCGTCAGAAATGGTGGGCGTCTAAAGTATCGAGCAAACATAGCGGACACGCAAGCCTGGGAAAATGCGAAAAGACCGAAAGCCTGCAAGCTATTGCTGAACCGCATGTTAAGTCTTACGGTGGCCAGAAAACTGAAAAAAGGTTGGTCTCCACAACAGATTGCTGGATGGTTAAAATACACTTACTCTAAAGATCAGGTCCGCACTGTGTCTCACGAAACCATCTACAAAACACTTTATGTACAAGCCCGCGGTGCATTGAAAAAGGAGTTGGTTTAGCATTTAAGGTCCAATAGAATCATGCGCCGCTCTAAACACTCAACGGCAAAGCACAATGGACAAGGCAAAATACCAGACGCCGTGTCGATCAGCGAACGTCCAGCATCAGTTGAAGATCGTGCAATACCGGGTCATTGGGAAGGCGATCTCATACAAGGCTCTGGTAAAACATTTATCGCCACATTAGTGGAGAAACAAACACGATATGTCATGTTGATGAAAGTTAACGACAACAAAACAAAATCAGTTGTTGATGCTCTAATTAAACAATCTCGCAAACTACCAAAAGAGCTTTACAAATCCTTAACATGGGATAGAGGTACTGAGATGAAAGGACATAAGAACTTTACGGTGGCAACGGATATAAAGATATTTTTGTGCGACCCTAGCTCATCATGGCAGAGAGGATCGAACGAGAATACTAATCGACTGCTGCGTGAATATTTTCCTAAAGGCAGTGATATCTCGATGCACACCCAAGCCCATTTAAATAAAGTTGCACGCCAACTTAATGAACGACCAAGAAAGACATTGAACTATAGAACCCCAGCTGATAAGTTTAACGAGTGTGTTGCGTTGACCGGTTGAACCCACCGCCCGAAGGAGTCTTTGGGTTAAATCTCAGCAGCGTCCGCTTTGTAGAATTAGGGCTGATAAGGTGAACAGTTTGTTAGTAAAGTGTTCAGGGTACATTCGATCTCAGTTTACAAATTATCCAAGGTGTACGATTTGAAGAACTCATCTGGTAATTCGCCAAAATCTGCCAGACTAGATTTTGTATCTGGTTGCACTATTGAGACTCCGGCGACATTCCATGATGGAGTATGAGTAATGGTCAGATTTCTGTTCTCTACGTTAGCTATGATACGGCAATCCTTGGTTAACATAGAAATACGCTGCGTAGAGTCATTTGAAAATCTTTCTTTTAGCTCATGTAGTACGTCTTGAGCGTCGGAATCGCTCAATCCAAAGTGATTAAAAACTTTTAGTATCTTTGTTTCTAAGTTTTCTTCCATTAGCATTATCCCAAACTAGAGTTAAAGGTATTTAACAGTACATGTAGTGAACACTTTCCGGAGAAAGTGTTCACCTTTACCCCAATCTCGTCTATATGCCAATCGTCTAGGTACGCGGTTCTTAAGGGTTGACCCTTGCGTCAAAGTACGTAAAAGTGAACAGATGACCAGTGAACTGTTCTCCTATAACTAGCGCTTAGGATTTAAAGCTCAAAGTCGGTATAGCTATCATCAATGTCTTGTTGCACCAGACCGATATAGCGCATCGTCACTGCTGGACTGGAATGGTTGAGCACTTTGGCGATGCTTTCGATAGACCGCCCTGCACTATGCATGGCATACCCTCGTGTTTTACGCATCGAATGCGTCCCTAATGCAACCTTGGGCGCAATGCGTTGACCAACGTGCTCAAAGACGCGAGAGACAGAGCGGCGGTTGATGGCCTGTGCTGGATGGCGTTTACC
Organism: Herpochondria borealis; assembly: GCA_032274145.1. Lineage (NCBI taxonomy): Eukaryota > Rhodophyta > Florideophyceae > Ceramiales > Ceramiaceae > Herpochondria > Herpochondria borealis. Next base: position 21,555 of record JAVCKV010027418.1, on the reverse strand, counting down.
GAGGTTCAAGGCTTCGGATTGAAATAGCCATTTGTGCTTGGGGTGTTCTTCCAATCGACGTTGCATTACGGCCAATGCCGCTTGGTTGATAACAATCTTTCGAAACTTCCCTGTCTTTTGTTCTTTGAGCTTAAGCGCAGGGTGTTTGGGGTCGAGGCTTTTCACGTTGGCCATGGTCAGTGCCAACAGGTCAGAAATGCGCAATGCCGTGTTAACGCCAATTTTCCAAACGTCGGCGTAGATTTGCCCGCGCTCGAGCAAATGCGCCTCGATTTGAAGGCGTTGTTTTTCGGTTTTGGCAGCTTCGACTTCTTGCATGTTTTCGTGTCCCACACCGCCCAGTATTGAACGATATGGGACACTATAGGCTATTCAAAACCATAAAGTCTAGTAAAAACAGTTATCTACTTAGGGAGTGTCCCACAAGTGCATTGTGGGACACTGGGTTATTCATAGCGCCCGTAGGATGTCATAAGGACGTTATGACATCCTACAATCAGGATAAAGTTTCATGGCCACCGATTTCGTTCGAGCATGATATAACTACGTAAAAACGTTGTTAGGTGCACGTTCTCTAAATGAGGGATGTGCGCATGAAACTCAAATATCACAAAATTGCTGCGTCATTGACGAAATTGGTCAGTGCACCTCGGTTGACTATTGTTCTAGCGGCCCTGTGGATACTATCGGTGGCGATCAACGCAATAAAAGGAATTGGTACATATCCTGTACTAGCGATGATCCTAATCGCTGGATTAGCTGTCGTTGGATTGGTATTCGCATTTCGAAGCCACGATAAGCTTTGATATGCGAGGTATCTGATCATTCTGGTTTATTGCATCTGCCAACATAATGCCCGATTACAAGGTTGTGTTTAATGCTGAACTTGATCAGGTACGCTTTTATAATCGCGAGTCTAAAAATGCTGCTCAATAGAGGCTATGGATGCAATAAAGGCTATGCACATCATGTAACGCTCTTCTACTATCGAATAGTTGATACATCAAGACTATGTACATGCCGAGTAATTTCTGGGCATTAATTCTAATTTTAACAACCAAAATAACTCTTCAAACATTGAGACTATTTTTCTTATATGACTTTGATGATTGAAGCCAAGCCTAAAGACTGCTTGTCATGTAAAAGCAAGGCTTGGCTTCTGTATCGAAAAATTAATGTGCCGTTATTTAGGTATGAGTTTTTCCGAGTCTCGACTCAATGCCCGTTTCCATTAACAACTTGAAGACAACCTACGTCCTCCTCAAGCTTATTAATTTTTTCATCAAAAGCGTTCATAACCCACACAGAGATCTTGGGCCATAAGCACATATGGGGTGCACTTTTGCCATCAATCCAACGATAAATTGAAGACAAACTGTATCCAAGATCATCTGCCATTTCTCTAGGATCAAGTCTCTTGTTCTCAAAAGCCGCTTTCATCAGATCCGAAAATGCTTCTCTAGACTCTAGAGTCGAATCTTCCAAAATTCCATGAAGAATTCGTAAAGTCTTGACTTCGCTCATGTTTACAGCTTTTGTGAACATATAGTTTGACATGCGCCTACCCTCTCGCCGAATTTGAACCGAAGCTTAGTATAGCGACATTTATCCATTTAGGTAAATATTCTCTATGTATCTATATGACGCACTATGCAAATAATTCTCGTTATGGTAAATTACCCATCAATCTTATGTCGTCTCAGTTTTCCAGCCAATGACATCATTGAGCAGAGGAGATAATGCTTAATATAAAAAACATAAAATCGGGGTCTGCGGACACACTTGAAGAAATCATCTCTTTTTTACAAGAGAATCCGAGTGATGGGGTTAGGCTGCGCCCAGAGGATGTTCACAAAGACGCCATTGATTCCGGCTTTGCATTAGAGATCCGAAAAGACAACAAGATTGTTGGATGCAGTTTCGTATATCAGTATCCGGACCATACTTCGAATTCTGTATATGGTGAAATCGGAACAATGCGCGTAACAGCTAATGGATATGGCATGCAATCCTTTCTGGCATATTTCCATATGTTGCAGCTGTATCTGCAAGATTTTAGTTTGATGAATTCCACTGTTTTCGCTGTAGTTACACCAGGCACTGATTCGGAAAAAAATCTTCAGGACAGAGTTGGAATGGTGGCATGGTCTCCTCCCAAAACCTTAAGACATAGCCGAAGTGAGGGTGGAGTACCATTCACAGACGGAAAACGTGTGCTTCACGCAAATACAAACACTCTGCAGACGGCAAGCGAAAAATTACGACTATGGCATTTGCAGGACAATACCTTCAGCACGCCAAAAGAGGGCGAAACCATATCCATAGACATGGGTGGATTTACACCAAATATGCTTGATGTAAATCTGGCATAAACACTTAGAGGGCCTGTAAATGATCGCGACTCCAAATAACGTCATATGCTTCCAGTCTAGGCAGCGTAATAACGACATTTCTCGTTCAAGTCGCTATGGTATTAGGCGTACAAAGCTCTCCAATGTACAGCAAATAAAACTCCAAATAATTGAATCGAAGTTCCTGCAAGACCACAATTATGAAGACCACTCAAAGATAGCCATCGAACTTAGAGATGTTTCCACATTCATATGTGAGGAAGGCGAATTAAACTATTGCAATTGCGAATCATCCAACGGCTATCGTCTTCTAGATTTTGAGCTAGCAGTTGGCGACGGTGGCGGATACTTCTCCGATTACACTTTCAATTCTTTATCACGCCCTGCCAGCTTCTACGACCAAATAACCGCTCGTGTTAAGAGTCGCATAACTGCGGTGTGTTTAACAACCTACCGCGCTATCACTAGGATAATGCTCCACAATCCTAGAAGGCGACATGTTTTAGCGGTTTTACAGAACTCTAATAGTTTAAACCGTAGATCTGAAAGCGTGAACGACCTAATGAGATTTCAATCTGCCCTATTTATGCCTGCGAAAGACGAGACTCACGCACTCCCTGTGTGGTCAATACTCCATAGCGGTAATAAAGCTAAATATCTAAGACTTGAAGGCTCATACGCAAGAAGAATTGCTGTAGGCGAATTTACCTGCAGGCTAGTTGAAGATCATCAACTCAGCATGCACCAAGCTTTGCATTCATCGGCACAAATGCAGTTAATTCCTTTCATGAACAATAGTTTTTTGTTTAACAGGGCGGATTTTTTCAGGGAAACGCAGAATGCTATAAGATGTTTTTCTTCGCCAGAACTTATGAGAGAAACTAAGTTTAATTATTACAAAGTTCCAGGAATTTACAACCATGAAGCTTATTCTTATAATACAAAACTACATCTTCTAAAAAGTGAAATTGCCTGCTATTTATCTGAAATCATCTCAACAAAGAGATTGTCCTTACGAGACGAAAAAGATGAAACCAAGAAAGATAGTATGCATCGAAGTCTTTATGTTCAGTATTCACTACTGAGCAAGTTTATATACTTAACTGACCATTGCATTGAAATCAAAAAAGATGAGCTTGAATGGTGTTCAGGGAATAGAGTTGAAATCTCATGGCCCACCTCTATAAGAGACAGAGATTACATTAATGATTTAGAAAAATTCTCTGAGTCAACCAACCTTCTCTCAGCTTTGATACGCACATCATACAAAACAGACTTAGCAACAGATATTAATGATGAGGATATTCAGAGTAAAATTGTCGAAGTAACATCAGAGCTACTCGAAGCGCAGAATATTCATTAGGGCGGTCTTCTACCGCCATCTGCTGGCCGTTAATGTCCGGCAGATGGCGTACTTAGATTAGAGATGTTTTAGGCAGTCTTTACGAACGGCTTAAAGCAACTTAATTAATCATTATTTGACGTGACGGGGCCTACAGCTCTATCGAGCTGCTTTAGCAGTCGCGAACAAGCGCGGAAATTTCAAAAGCCATAGAAGCGGTTCCTAATCAGAATTAAATCACTCTACTGTTGTCGGCATACGGTTTAGCAGTCGCGCAATCAGCCCTCTTCTCTGCAATACTCTGGCTAGTGATTCAGCTTTGGCCCGCTCATCAATTTCGTATTGTACCTTGTCAGCTTCGCGCTGAAGACGGTCGGACAATTCAGCTGCCGTCTTCCTGGCATCTGCAATCTCGGTTTGACGCTCTGACAATGATTGCTCCCTAAACCCCGAATTCAACAGTCAGTGTTGTCATCTTCTGACAATGGCAAGTTACAAGATCGACTTTGACTGTCCCCAAAACCACCCCTTTTGAGGCGGCCCCAGCTTCCTGAAAACGATCGTTTGTAGGAAGTTTTACAGCACCAAAAACGTTCGTTTTTGTCCTAATCTAAACACACAAGAAGGGACCCCTTTTTGGGCGCCTCAAAGTGGCGACACAAGAATTGGGCCCTAACCGTTCGCTGCTTTCGGGTACACGATGATCTCGCCTTGCCTCTGCCTAATCTGCACCAGATCGTAGTTCGCCTGTAATCGAATCCACGCCCCTGCCCTGCCCCAGCCAAGCTTTTCCAGGCGAATGGACATCTCAGGTGTTAGGGACGATTTTTCGTTGACCAAATTGCTCAATGCCTGCCGTGTGGTGCCTAGCTGTTGGGCTGCCGCACTGACCGTCAGTTCCAGTGCGTCAATACAATCCTCCTGAACAAGACTCCCTGGGTGTACCGGATTTTTCATGGCCATAATCTACTACCTAATGCGAGTTCCGCTCCCGCTCGGTCACTGAAAAGGATTCAGTGATAGTCCACCCGATCAACATCCTGGGCATTGCCCGACTCGATCCGGAAAGTAATGCGCCAGTTGCCATTCACACTCACCGCAAAGTGACCTTTCAGCTTCCCCTTTAACGGGTGCAATCGTAGCCTGGCAAACTCTTATCGAACTCCTCTGGTGGCGGCAGCACAGCATAGGCTTGGCGAAGTTCGGCTTTTTCAGAGACTTCCGATCTGAGCTTCTCAGAAAAAACACAGACGAAATTCAATAAAAACAATGACTATTTGTTAATCACGTCAACAATATACCCATCTATGCGGGATAATGCTATACACTGAGGTGGCCTAGTTTGCTCACTGAGCAAACTTGCTCATAATGATGTATTCTCGAAACAACCTCTCGTGAATGTGTCCTGCATAGTGACTTTTCTCGAGGAATCGACCATGACCCCATTGGTATGTCTAAGTTTAACTAGAAGTGCACTTTCATCAGTAAACAACAACCTCTACCTAGGGGAAAGACATGCTGTTATCTGGGGCATCGAAGAAAAGGCTATTAAGCAATTTAACAAATATGGAGATGACTGGGAAAACAACAAAGGGCATTCTGGGAAATGGCTACAACCTACGCATAGACATAGGGTCACTGTGTCCTGGCGATTTACAGGGATCGAGAACGGAGTGCCAGTTTTTGAAATTGGTTTAGTTGAATGCAGGAAAATCAAAACAGAATGCTTAGTAGTTAAAAAGCATTTTGGAAAACTCAAACGCGGGATAATCGCGACCATTGGATTGTTGGGGATTTTGACTATGTTGTTTCATGCATACAGTAGCTTTAATACAGCAATAACCCCTTTTTGGTAATTTCTTGCGGCCTTTTTAGCTTGGTGACAAGCACTTTTTTAAATGACCGGTAGAGGAACCTGTCAGCACGACTGCCATTGACTTGCCGGCATCTAGCGCAAGCACACAGGAGTAAACGTTGGAAATTTCGAGCAATGACGAATCTAGTCAAACCGTCGTTGGTGGTAATGATGTAATTACCACCAACGACGGTGAACTAGCTTGTCTGAGAGTCCCAGCAAAAGAGGAGTTCAGTGTTGCGAATTACCGAAAATCGATCGGATTAACGCAAGTACAATTTGCTGAAACCTATGACATTAGCTTGGGAACACTGCGAAAATGGGAGCGAAAAAATTCACCTGATCCCGTTTTCGGTAATTCATTTCAAAGAATCTTATTTGATTGGTTAAAGGGATGGATTACGAAGGCTCATACATAGAGCCCTTCGACGAAAGCACTTCCTTACGTTCTTTGTAAAGTGCTTTCGTTTTTACTTACTTATGGACCAACTTAAAAAGTTGGTTACATTTTCATAAAATCATGTCGAGTAGCTGACCCCCTCATGGAAGTTACAAATCTTCAAGCACAGAGACGTTTAACTACTCGACATTTTTAGTCTCATTACTAGCTACACCGTCCGACCTCGCTAGGTCCAATTTCAAATAGCCTCAGACTTACGATTCAATAGCCGAGCAATCACCCCCTCCCCTGCAACCCCTATAAGGGCGCACCGAAAGCCACCCCTTGCGGTTCTGACTTCCTGAAAACGGTCGTTAATGAGAATCGTTAAGAGCAGTCGCTCGACCGTCTTGTGATGGGTTATGCCACCTCAGGCTTCCGATTTAGGAGTCGAGCAATCAGCCCCCTGCCCTCAAGTGCTCTAGCTCGTGATTCGGCTTTAGCGCGTTCGGCGGCTTCCAATTTCAACCGCTCGGTAATCTCGGTGGCTTCTGTCCTAGCTGCTTCGATTTCGGCCTTTCGCGCCTCTAGTGCCTGTTTCCACTTCGCGCTCCTGCTCTCCCATTGGCTGTTTTTATCTTCCAGTAATCGGGCATTGTCACGATGCTCGGTCAATCGCTCGCTGGTGTCTTTGAGTTCGGTGCGAGTGTCCTCTAGTTCCTGCTTGAGTTCGTCGGCGTCAGCTTGTGCTTTTAACACCTGCTCTCGAAGAAACGCCAACGTCGTACCACTACCCATATCTTCAGGGGTTGCGCTGCGTTCCATATCATCACTATCGGCACGTTCCGACACGGGAGGATAGACTCGGTGTAATTCAGCTGGATCAATTTCGTATTCATCATCAGCATTGCGAGAGGCTGACAACTTGCCGGATTTGACCGCTCGGTAGATGGTAGATTTGCTAACGCCTGTCGCTTTTGCTGCCGTTCCCAATGTGTGTTTCATATCGAATCATTCCCCGTATCTGGTGCGCATCTGAAACGCTCCAATACTCATAGTACGGGTTCGATTGAATAGCCAATTACAGATCATTACACGCATCGATTCAGCCAATTCATTGCTGCGTTGCGCAGCGTCTCATGGTTCGTATCTGGCACCGTTCACGACACGGTTCAGAACCTACACCCCCTATAGAATATGCGTTACAGGCGTTTCTCTAGCATCGTGCCTGAGCACGTCATAAGCCGTTCCAATCGTTTCAGGAACCAATGTAAAAGACCATGCAAAATATGTTGACATATTGTCAACATATTGCTAAAGTTGACATATTGTCAACCGATAGAGCCTTATGCACATCATTTCGCGCAAGCCTTTTCGGGATGCTGCAGAGCAATATCCGAACTCGAGAATCGCGATAGAGGACTGCTACCGCGTTCTTAAACATGGCACATTTAACACGCCCGATGAGCTGCGCCAAGTGTTTCCATCACTGGATAATTTCAAGTATCGGGACCGCTGGTGGGTCATTGATATCAGTGGCAACCGATTGCGCCTGATGGCCTTTATTGAGTTCAAACACAACCGACTCTACGTGCGCCATATTGTGACGCACGCTGAATACGACAAATTGACGGCGAAGTACCGAACCGAGAAAGAGGGCAGACGATGAGTTATTCAGCATTGAAAAAAACAGCTCACCGTCTGAGCGAGCAGGCGAGCTTCGTCGTTGAAATCGTCAACGATGAAGAATACGACCAAGCATTGGCGCTGATGGATGAGCTAATCGACGATTACGACAACCATCTCGTACTGATCGAGCTGCTATCCAAATCCATCGAACGGTGGGAGAGCAGCTGCAGCGACTTTGCTGATTTCAACCAGCGCACCAGCAGCGTTGACCCTTCGGTTTCTGTGCTGCGCCTGTTGATGGATCAGCACAATTTAGGCGTCGCTGACTTACCGGAAATCGGCAGTAAATCACTGGTATCAAAAATTCTGAACAAACGTGATCGGCAACTGACAAGACAACACATCGAGGCGCTGAGTCGTCGATTTCAGATTAGTCCTGCGCTGTTTTTTTCGGCAGGGTAGGGAAGGTTCAGTTGCCGCTGAACCTGCTACTCAGATAGGTCGTTGAAGACGGGGGCTCGACTCCCCCCAGCTACGACCACCTGGTTCGAAGCCAGGTACTCTATCCGCAAGGGACTTAAAATCCCTTGTGCCATTTTTGAACTTGGTCAACTGAGCAGGGTGGGGGGGACTCACACCAGGTAATCTCACGGCTGATGGACATTCATTAGATTCGCTCAATTTAGTGGCAATCCTTGGGACCGAAATAGGGTGATGCATTGATATCAATGCACGCTAAACCTACGCCGGAAATGTTGTTTGTTTTCCGATCATCCAGTTTACGAATTAGCTGTTTTTCCAACGGATTGTGCACCAACAGATCAGCGCGCCTGTAATGCGCTCTATGGCCCGATATCGACTGGATCATAGAGGTCTAGGGCTAACAGCCTAAAATGCGTCCTGAGGGCTTCTGAAGAGGCGCATAGCGCCTGAAAGCCGCGGATTGATGCTAGGCAACTGTTGGATCTTCCCCGGCGAAACCCAGAACAATCGCTTAATTCCAGAACGCACTCGTTTTCTGGTCAACCATCTTTTCGAGCGACCTTGAGTCGATCGTTTGAATGCCAGCTTGGCTGGCACCTTTTAGATCGGAGGGGGAGCCGACGCGTAGCGTTGGGGGAACCGCGAAGGGGTGCCCCATTACCTCAATTGTGTTTGAGATCTGTGTTTCTAGGAAGTTATCCACAGGGCAAAACTGTTAAAAGATCTTTAGTTAAAAAACGCGCGCGCGCGTTACGGTTCCTGAGAGGCTTATAAAGAGAGGGCTAGAGGGGTGTTTTGGTATCCGATAGACCGAATTGCTGGTATCCGATAGACCGAATCAAATTGGCACTTTGGTATCCGATAGACCGAATCAATTCACAGGCAAATAACATTTTCTGGGATCCGATAGACCGAATTGCTGGTATCCGATAGACCGAGTGTTATGGTATCCGATAGACCGAGTTGAGAACTGGAATGGACCCACTACTACCAGACCGCTATCCGAACCGCGATTTTTTCGTCGCCGACATTCTTGATGCAATGCCAAAAGATGACATGGCAAGCATGGAACATCCAATGTTTTCACTGGCGACTCAACCAGATTTAAAACCACGGTGCTACGAACGAAACGGCAACAGCATTACCATCACACCGTCCATACTGGGGCTAGCGACAATATGGGATAAAGACATCCTCATCTACTGCATTAGTCAACTGATGGCAGGCATTAATCTTGGGCGCAAACCTTCGCAAGTTATTCGTATCACGGCTCACGATCTTTTGGTTTCAACGAATCGCGAAACTGGGGGCATTAACTACCAACGTTTGGTGGCGGCATTTAAACGACTTCAGGGAACAAATATAGAAACATCAATAGAAACAAATGGAGAGAAAATTACTCGTGGATTCGGACTCATCGAATGGTGGGAAATTATCGAAAAATCGAATACAAATGATCGAATGATTGGCATCGAAATAAAGCTTTCCGATTGGCTCTACAACGCTGTACTAGGCACTGAATTGCTAACCATTAATCGTGAATATTTCAGACTACGCGGTGGCCTAGAAAGACGCTTGTATGAGATAGCGCGTAAACATTGTGGATCTCAACCAAAGTGGTCTATCGGAATAGACGCCCTCTATAACAAATCTGGTGCGAGATCTACAGAGAAGTTATTCAAAAGCCGAGTGAAAAAAATCGCACTAGAGAACGTCTTACCCGACTATAAAATGAGCTTTAACAACGAAAAAAATATGATCGTATTTTACAACCGAAAAGGTGGTAAAGCCGCTAAAGCTGAATTTGATGATCGTATGAAGCAACTTTTTTAAGCGAATAAATCCATCCTCACTCATGCTGTTTCAAAATCACTGTATCTGTAGCGATGTGATTTGATCCGATAACTACCGACCCAACCCAAACCCCCGCCCACGCGAGCGACTACGCGTAAGCTCACGCGCCTGCTTTTGCGCTTCACGACGCTGAACAATCTGCTTCTGTAATCGCTCCGGTAGCCTTTCCGTTCTCCGCTCTCGAGCAAACTGCTTCACAAGCTTCTCACGCGTGGCCTCATAAGCACTGTTCATCGACTGACCGAGCTTGGATTCCAGCACCTTCTCAACCCAGTGATATTGTCGTAACGCATTGAACCGCTCCGAGCGTTTTTCCTCAGCCTTCAAGGTCGTCTCCTTGATCGTTATCGCATCCGGTGCTCGATCAACAAAGCTCTCCCAGCGCTTCTCCTTCACAACATCACTTTGTTCCACCTGCTGCTGCCAGGCACTCAGCGCCTCCTGTGCTTCACGAACATGCGCTTCCAGTATCGGTAATTGCTTATCCCAAAGCTTGCGCGCTTGAGCAGGCCCCTGATACAAAATCACCTCGGCTCTAGAATGCGCTGGCTCCGTACGACGGTGATAATCCAAATCCGATGTCTTCACACGCACCGCATCAACCAGCTCTCGCTGTTGACCAGCAAAAAAGCGCTCCGTTTCGCGCTCCGCATCACTGGCAGCCTTCCAAGCATCCAGTTGCATCACAAACGGGTACTGATCTGTAATTCGAACACGTCCCTCAGAATCACGCTCAACACCACCAGCAGGGGAGAGCGGATCAACATCGTGACGCCGTATTGCTGCATCCACCCTCTGTCGATGAACATCGGTCGACGACGCCAACGATTGCCAGTGCTCCAGCGAACCACGCGCCGAACTCTCTTCAAGCTTCAGCCTGAACGATTCGTTCTCCCAATCCGTACGCGCATTCAACGCAGCCTTGTTGAACAACAGCGCCCGAATCTCACCCGGTGGCTCCACAGCTTGGTGTGCAACGATCGCAGCCTCACAAGCCTTGTGCACGCTCTCACGGGTGTTTAACTCCTCCGCCATCTCATCACGAACTTGCACCGACACACGCCCCATCACATCCTTTGCAGCGTCCGCCTCTGTCGCAGTGGGGTAGGTGCGCACCAATCGGGCACTACCGCTCGGCCCCACTGCCACCTCCAACCCGTGCTCCACCATCGCAGCCTCAACCGTCACCGCACGTGTCGTGCGCGACAGACAACGGGTGAGCGAACGCACCTGCGTCGCCTCAGCAGGCTGATAGATATCCAACTGATCTCGGTGCCTGGACATCCCCACATACCCCAAGTGCCGATCCAGGGACGCTGAACCCCACAACATCGCTCGATCCACTGTCATGCCCTGGCTCTTATGGATCGTGCTCGCATACCCGTGTTGCAGATCCGTATAGATTGCTGTTGACACCTGCACCGACGGCCCATCATCAATCTGCACCGTCACACCCAGACCCTTGAATTGAACACCTGTCACCTCACCAAACTGACCGTTCAACACGCCTAAGCTCGAATCATTTTTCGTAAACACCACCCGATCCCCAACGGCCACGTCCATCGCCCCGATCTTGCCCGACGTCTTCAGATCCAGATCCCCACGCTCCAAACGCTCAGCCCGAACCGCCGCATTGAGCATCGCCACATCCACGCGCCGGTGCGCAAGAATGATCGACGAACCCATGTCCCCCGACGACAGGTAGTTCGCCACCAGCTGCCCAACCAGTGACGCCTCAGATCCTTTGTGCACATGCCCGTGCTCAGAATAGGCCGACAGCGCCGCCTTACCCTCACCGCGCGATAATGCCTGCGTCGCCTCTCTCTGCCACCCCGTAGATTGTCGCCGCACAGTATCGATCCGCGACACCCCTTGCGCATCCGATAAGGCACGAAAAGGACACCCCGCCTGAATCGGCTGCAGCTGTTCTTCATCCCCAACCAGAATCACTTTCGCCCCAGCTCGGTTTGCCGCATCCAGCACCCGGTTCATCGTCCCGTTGTGCACCATGCCCGCCTCATCCACAACGATCACATCGGTCGAGTCAATCGAGAGCATCCCCTCATCGAGTCGGTACAACCAACTGGCCAAGGTCCGTGATTCAATCCCCGAAGATCGATGCAGCTCATCCGCAGCTTTCCCGGCCAGTGCCACACCCGATACCCGATAGCCTGCATTCTCATACCCATCACGCACCACCGACAACATTGTCGATTTACCAGACCCTGCTACCCCCGCAACGATCGCCAACTGAGCATCCCCCGTCACGTGCGTCACCGCCGCCACCTGCTCATCACTTAAGCGTGGCTCACCCATCAACGCCCGCTCTAACGCCGGTCCCGATAACCCGAACGAACCATGCTTACTCAGCACACGTCCCAAGGCCGTAATCGATTGCTCCGTCTCCAGCACCGCACGTGTCGTCAACAATTCCTGAGACGATCCTGGCACCACACCTGTCTCCAAGGGCACAAGCATCGGATGCGCATCAAGCTGCGCCTTGATCTGATTGAATACCTCCGGATCATCCGTCACGGTGTTTAACGAACGATACAAATCCTGACGCGTAAACAACGCTTTCATCGAACTCACACGCTCGATAATCACACCCGGATCTCGCCGCACTTCTAACTCTGCTGCCCGCGCTTCACGAAATGACAACACCGAAGCTTTACCTTCTGCTCTCCACGCACTCGGCAACTGCTTAGGCTCTGGAACAATATCCAAACCCCGATCCGCATAGCTTTTCATATTCACCCGAACCGAATGCCCAGAACGCTCTAATGCAGTATTCACACAAACACCCCAACGCATCCGTAAAGCTTTTAATTCTTCCTTTCGCTCAACCGCTGTGAGCTTCACACCAGGTTGCGCCCCAAAGCCTTTCTGACAACCACCACGCTCAGGATGTTTGGCATTAAAGCGCTTGAAGTATTGATCCGGATCTCGATCAACCCCATCAGTACGACGCTCGGAAAACATCAAGTGCACGTGTGGGTTATCCAAACCATCCGAGGCACGCGGCACATGAATCGCGTACTGATATGCGTGTGTCCCACCCAGCTCTTGCGCCACAAAGTCTTTCACCAAATCTCGCCGCTCATCCGAGGTCAGTTCACGCGGTAAGGAAATCAGAAATTCGCGATACGACGATCCATTCGCTCGCTCGTGTGCATCGGCCGCCTGCCAGAATCGCGAAGGATCATGCTCAGCCCAAGCAGGCATGTTGCCGTGTTCACGAACTTCTAGAACTTCTCCCTGCTCGGTGTAGCGCTCATAAGCACCGGTGCGTGCGACATAGGCAGCATGAGCAGTGGCGCTGCCCTTGGCTCCTGTCTTGATGCTGAATCCGGCTATGGCCATGGAAATCGTATGTGCTGATTAAGAAATGAGGGGCGAGTAATCTTTCATCAGTTCGTGCCAAAAGCGCCGCGTGTTTCTACTCTAAACCCAAACGTGGTATCACGACTGCCCAGCATTCGTGCTGCTTGGATCCAGAAATTGTCTGTCCATATCAGGGCGTGATTACACACCTGCTAGTAGTGAGCCACTTGGCGAGTCTAACTTAGTAACCATCGACCTCAGTCCCTGTGTCGATGATATTTGGAGGGATTGTGCAAGATCCTATGCGATAGAGCACGGGCGCTATCAGAGCAAACCAACATCACCCGAATTTCGAGAAGGCTTCGCTGTGGAACAACAGCTTCACACGGCAATGAAAGCCTACGTCACACCTGCAACAACGTTCGACGAACTATTCAGTTTTGGCAATGATCACATTGAGCACTTGGGATTTGAAAACTTGGATTTCGCAGCCAACCTTGGGCATAGCATTGTCCAATCCCTTGATGATAGAAACTACATAGAAAAAGGGAACAACTACACCCTGGGGCAAGTGCCTTTCTTCACTTTCGAACCGCCTGTGATTTTCACATGGCGTTCCGGCTAAACGATAACGACACCGCTCGCTGGTTCTCTGAGCGCATTGGAACCGTCGATAGGGTCAGTGTGTCCTCAACCTCAGGGGAGCATCCCTCAACGACCACCAGCACCACAGAGGATCCTATTTTGAAGATTGCGGACCTTCAGAGTCTGCCCGTGGGGGAGAGTGTGGCGGTGTATCGCGGCAAAGCATGGCGAAATCAGGCCACTCCCTATTTTGAACGCTGGCCTGACATGGCTCGGTGAGGCTGTTTTTTTGCCATTTTAAGCGGCGGACAAAATTCAATAACGGAAACAGATTTACTTACCGCGCTGATCGCTTTACGAGCGTTTTCCTTCAACTATGCTCCGAACCTTGGTCTCAATGAACAATTTAAAAAACTATGGATGAAGATAAAGTACGGGTGTGAACTAATGTGTTCGTTAAGGAACTTAAAACAGAAGAAGATCGAACCGCGACCCGATGGAAACGGTGGTCGGATTTTTCCGAGCTGTAAAAGTCCATCTCTACATACCTTTTGGTGGTGCGGCGCCAGTGGGCACAGAAGGAAAACTGTGGGGATTGGTGATCCAGCTGCTCTGACGAGAAGGTGCTTGAAAAATATAAAGGACACCTTGGAAGACGCCGTCTCAGGAATGAGAGACATTGAATATACAAAAAGAATTATTTGGCAATAAACGGTTACTACTCACACTGGTTGAATGCACCATGCCAGCATGGTAGTGTCCTCTAGAGCTGTAGCGTGAGCGCAAATATGCAAATCGGATTTGTACAGTTGAGCAGTAACTGGCCAAGCTCTTTATTAAGGGGGCTAGCCCTAGCTCTATTTGTGACTCTGCTCGTCGGTTGCACGGCAAACAGACATTCTATTTATCGTAAAGCACCGACGAGTGAATCAAGTATTCTAGTTGGCGCCAAACAGCGCCTCATCCTAACAAGCAAGACACTCGAAAATGATACTAAGCGAAATCGCGAATATCTAGCCTGCGCAGAACCGTCTCCTGACGTCTTCTCCACGATAGCCAGCTCGATTAGCACAGCAGGTTCCTATACCACCAACGAAAAAGACATATTGCTTCAGTTTGGAAAATCAATCGCAGAATCTGGCATCGATATAGGATTGCGGACACAAACCATTCAGGTCTTGCGCGACATGATGTACAGACTCTGTGAGCGTTATTTTAATGGCGCCATCACCGAGGTTGAATTCGAACAACAGGCAGCACGTGACCAACGACTTATTGTGGCTGTACTTGCCATCGAGCAACTCACAGGCGCTGTTCGCCCTTCTCGCGCTGGCACAGTGCCGGTCTCACGCAATGATCTCGGCAGTGGGCTTTTGGAAGCGCAGAATCTTCTCAACAAAGCAGTAGCTTCTAAGAACGTCGCTGAAGCTGAACACAACGCAGCCACAGAGAAGTTCGCCAAACTTGAAACCGAAATAACGACGGCAGAGTCTACTGCAAAAGCCTCGGCGTTAACCCGAGACAATGCACAAAAACCAATACCCGAGCTGACGACTACAGCTGAAAGTGCAGCCATTGAATTGGCGAAAAAAAACACAGCACTTGAAGCGACCACAAGTGCACTTGCAGCAAAGCCAGATGACGAGAAGCTTAAGGCTGCATTAATTACGGCTACGACCGAGCGTGATGCAGCAAAAACAAAAGCCGAAGGGAGCGATGCAGCACTGAAAGCGGCCATGCAAACACTGGCACCGTTAGTAACAACTGCCTCAAAAGATGTGGGGACTGTTACGCTGAAAAAAAATGCCGCCGCTGAGCAAAAAATCATTGCAGGTGATAAAGAGACAGAGCTTGACCGCTGGAAAGATAATGTGGCTGCCCTGGAGAAGTCACGTGACGCAGCAAAAAAATCAGTCAATGAAGCTTCAGCTACAATTTCTTATGAGAATAGTAATAACAGCTCAAGCACAGTTAACGATAAGACCGTAGAAGAATTATCAAAAGCAGTGACAAATATCGTCACTGCAACATTCGATGACGATGAATTTGCCCGCACATGTTTGACCATAATGAAAGACGTTGCTCAAGGCGTTCGAGTTAGCAATGAAATTAATGCAGAAAGGCTTCGCATAGAGAATGAAACAAGCGCACAGTATCTTGAAAAATTATCAGAAAATACCATCCCTCTTCCAGTGATAATAGAACAGCGTTTAACAGAGCAGAATAGGCTAACTCAAGAGCTAGATAGATCGAATACGTCTCTAGTCGGAACGGTTGAAACATTCAAAACATTATGCGAAAACCACATCGAAAAACGATCGCTTGAAAAATATGAATTGAAAAGACTTACGCTGCTCTCAAAACTAAAAGATAGAGATATTTCAGACGAACTTTTAAAGGGGAGGTAATGTGACGCCTAGCTTGCAACTTGATTTCAGATCAATCATCTTATCGATTTCAACAATAGCAGTTGGATTTTTTTCACCATTTGCCTTGGCTAATATTACTGTGTCCATCGGCGAATCAGGTGGGCAAGATGACTACATATGTTGGGGCCGAGTCCCAGTGGAAATATCGTGGGAATCAGAGGATGTGGCGCCACCTAAAGTCACAATTTCATCAAAACAGCTCGGCGATGAATCCAAGGGCCGGATTGCTTTTTCCAATAGTCGACAACAGAACGACATTTTGACCGGAATCCTTGAAACGCCTATTGATCCTGTTACGAAAAAAGGACATTTTTATGTTGCTGGTACGTCTGCATCTGCCAGCGGTAAAGATGTTGTCATTACCGTAGCCTCTAGCGCACAGCCTAATGGTGAGTTGGGCAATCTGCCGATTATGGTTCGGGTCCGCAAAAACGCCGATACGTTATCAGAAATTGAACGGGATCAGTTTCTCGATGCATTTCAAAAAGCAGCGGCTAAAAACAATCAGTTTGCAAAGTATTGGGGAATCCATACAGACGCTGTCAGGATGGCCCATCAGGTAGCATTTCTACCTTGGCACAGAGTTTTCTTATTACAACTAGAACGGGAATTACAGGAACAAAACCCAGCTGTGGCTTTACCGTATTGGAAATTTGATTCTCCAGCAAAAAAACTATTCACAACTGAGTTTCTAGGTAGTGTTGGGAATTTGCCGAATCCGTTAGAGGTAGAATTTTCTGAGAATAACCCACTGAGTAAATTTAGACTATCAGATCCGAGAGTTACACCCCTAACAAGGCGTCGTAATGGCGATACAGTATCAACGTCGATAAATAAGAATTTTTTTCGTGAACAAGATCACGGAATTATGACAAGTGAAATATTCGGTTCTTACCATGGGCAAGCACACATTCATATTGGAGGATTAGTTGGCGATATAAATAGATCTCCAGCTGACCCACTATTTTTCATGTTACATGCGAACGTAGACAGGGCCTGGGCTGCGTGGCAAAGGTATCATGACAGGTTCGATAAGAACGACGTAAGGGCATATGGCCTGCAAGGTTCACACTCTGCTGGAGCTCGATTTCTCAATGGTAATTTTGTAGAGGATACAATGTGGCCATGGGACAATGAACTAAGACCAACACAGCCTGTCAACATAACTATCGGGCAGATATCATTACCATCCAAAACGGGAGCAGCTTCTGGCCTAAATAGTAACCCTCAAGTTGGTGATTTAATTGACTACTTAAACTTAAACGCAAACGAAGAAACACATAATTATTGCTACGATACTGTACCTTCAGGTGTAGGAACAGTCATTGATTTCCCTTAATGAGTGCCGATATCTCTAAAGAGGTACTACATATAAAATGACTATTAAAAAAAAGCTATTGTTGGCATTTAGTACATTGTGCCTGCTACTTACTGCTCAATTAAACGTAGCCGCGGAATTAAAATCCCCGGACATACGTTCGCCGTTGTTTAGCGTTCGTGCAAAGCAAACCGAGCGGTTAGAAGACACCTTATCTCAGATTACAATCGCCTTGGACGAAACGCAACCAATTGGTAGTCGTGTTAATTCGGCTCTGAGCCTCGGTGGAGTCGAATACGATTACCTAATATCTAATGGCGGCGCACTATTGTCTTCTGAAGCGGAAGTGGCAAAAGCTACGGTGTCGATTATAGGGGGCGAGATTGCTATGCTGCCTAGTCACTCAACACATTCTGATAATGGACCTGCTGTTGAAGATGAATACTCACAGTATCAAGTATTGCTTTTAAACAAATCCATTGATCTTTTACGAGAAGCTCTGAAACATACGTCTCCCGATGTCAGACTAGAAGCCAGCGCAATTCTTTTGTCCAGGGGTGACAAATTAGCCTTAGGTTCAATCGAAACGATGATTGAGTCAGGTGAAATACCAACCCGAGAGGGGATTGGTTATATGACGCTTGCACCATCAAGTGATTCAGCGCCCTTCCTAAAAAAATACTTATCGGACAGTAACGTCGGTGCACAAGCAGCGGCAGCGTCATATCTCGCTTACGACACAAAGTATGTCGATGCGGTGCGAGAAGTGGTGCTTTCCGAAGATACATCACCTTCTGTTATTGCTGCATCGCTGCCAGGATTGTCGAGAACAGACAGTAAATTTCTCGAGTACGGAGTGGTGCTTGCCAGTAATCCTAAGTTAGATAAAAGCACTCGAGAAGCCGCGATTGTTTCAACAATCAACGTTATCAGCATTACAGATCTACAAAGGTCTAATCCAAATTTTGCAAAAACACTAATAGACCCACTAAAGGAAGCTGCTTTAGCGACAGGAAGCCTCAAAGCAAACATGGCTTACGAACAGTTAATACAGTAATTTGTTTTGTGTAATTCATAGATTCTCTTTCAGTAGGCATTTCTAGTGCACCGTATTGTTATGCCAATATGTACTCTATGGAAAATAGATTAGCCTTCCGAGAAACCACCTGCAATTCTTAGCTTTCCATCGACAAATCTCCAAGTATTAGGATCAAACTTATCATCTCCCTGTACTTCTCCTTCTGCCCTAAAGTGAGTCTTTGCGCCCGAAATAACGGCAACATGCCCTTCTGGGAGAGTGGTGAATTTGTGTTTTTACTATGATAGTCCAAGGCCCTGCTTTACAATCATTCGTTTGTAATTTCGTTCAATCTCTCGCTAGTAATTCCCATTGCAGATATAGCGGCTTGAACTTCTATTGGAAGAGGTTTTTCCCACGCCTCATCATCACTAACATCACCCTTATCCATATCTTGATCGAATGTCAAATTTACATTCTCCCAAGCAACTTGATATTCTTTAGGTAGATATTTTTTTACAACAAACAGAGTAGGTCTTTTGTCTCCAAATGAAGATCGTTGTAGCAGTACACCAGCAGGTAAATCAATACCACGATTAGAAAGCTCTTCTTTATTCAGTATATTATTTCGTACAAACTCGGCGCGCTGTATCCTCGGTAAAGCATATAGCTCTTCAAGAAGCTCATAGAATTTGTCTGTAAGTACGAAGTCAATAAGTTCGTTGTAAACTGATCTCATCTTTGTGCGTAATTGTTCTGGATCCATGATTAGCTACCTCCCCCAGCTCCACCGCATACAGTTGCCGCGCCACCACATGCACAGCCCCACGCTGCAAGTGGATTATCCGCATTAAATGGATTATCCGCATTAAATGGATTATCTGGAATATCTATATCATCTGGATTAAATCTCTCCCTCTCACCAACCCAATCTTCAATCCATTCTGGCGGGATAGCTATGCCTCCAGGCTGCTGTGGGAATGTACTCTTAATGAAATCTATAGGTACACCACCGCCATCACTTGGAAATGTTGTTACAGCAGATAGATCCTTAAAAACCTCTGGGTTTGCATTTCTTAAAGCAGTCAACTCGGCTGGATTATGTTGAAAAATCGAATTTAGTACTCGTTTTCCTTTCGCGTAATCAACATACGCATAGTTACCCTGCCCAGCTTCCTCAAATGTGCGAGTACTTACTCTCATATTTTTAGGTAAATCGACACCGCGCGCCTTTAGTATGGATGGCGTTAAGTTCTCTCTTGCATAGGCAATTCGTTCTTCTCCTTCTTTTGACTTAAATTCCCTCATCGATTCAATAAAAGTAGTCGAAGTAATTGCATCTAATACTGCTTCAGTTTCAGCGACTAGTTCTTCTCTTGTAAGTTCAAAAGCCATATATTCACCGTGAAATATTTATTTAAATGAGACATGCAAATCGTGTTTATTTAACGCCCAATTGATAATGTTTCTAACAACCCATTTTTATCATGAAAATAGAATCGATAGAAGGTCAATGGTTACTTTCTCGATTTTTCGTTGCCACTTCCATAGCCTCAGGTGAGCACTTTGTTAAGAAAATGTTTATTTTTTGTGCCTGGCTGTCAAATCAGCCTAATGTTAGGAATTTGACACCTCGGCAGTGGTCAATTTGCTTGTATTCTGTTGACTACGCGGCACTGTCTGCGAGATTCCCTCTTTTAGGTTGGCAAGTTCAATTTCCTTTTGTTCTATCTCAAGTAGTTTCAAGCGCATTTCAAGTCGGGTATTCGGTAAACGAGCAATAAGTCCAAAGACCGCTATTGCGGTAGCTGCTAAGGATGCGTAGAAGCCCATAGAAAAAAGCTGTTCCTTTCTTTCAATATCCTGTTTTTCCCTCTCGAGTCTCTCTTTTTCTGCCTCAAGCTCACTAGTGAGCTTCGCTACCTCTCTAAGCCCTTCGTTTGCTTGAAGAAGTTTGTCTTCAGCATTCGTTAAAGCGTTCTGGGCAGCTTCTAGATTTTTATCTGACTCGGCGCGAAAAATTGACAAATTGATATCAGGATTTTGGCCTGAAATAGATTGCTCTAAAGCCGCATAATCTGGTGTCGAGATTTTTAGGGATTGGTGTGCTTGGTCCAGCTGTACTCCTGCGGTATCGTAGAGTACGTTGATCTCAGATAGCAAATCGCTTAGTAAACCACCGGCATTAACGGCTGTGCCTGCTAACAGACAACACAAAACACAAATTGCTCTTAGGTATCGCATGATTTTTACTGGGTGAACAGTTTCCTATGAAAGTGTTCACCTTTTGGACGCATTTGTCTACTTTGAAAAGTGCCCATCGAGCTTATCAAGCAGCTCCAAACCCCGTTTTGAGTCACCCTGTGCCGCATAGGCTTGGAACCGCGTGTAAGCATCAGACTCAGCAATCGCTTGCGTTGAAAACTCTTCAAACAATTTATTCAAACTAAGCCCTCGTGAGTGAGCCAGCGTCTTGAGCCGAGCGTGTTTATCGTCCGGAATTCGTATTGTCAGTGTGCCCATATCAGTTACCCCTAACATGCTTTAAAAACTGGCTTGGCGTGACGATCTCAACGTGTGGAAATCGCAACGCTGTGCCCTTAAAATCCTTCGTGTTCCCAGTGATGATGTGCGTCGCTCCCCCTGCTATAGCAAGCTCTAGCAAGTGGTTATCCGCTTCATCTCGCAAATTTGGTCTCCATAAAAAATACACACTAACCCAATCGCATTGACTGAGAAAAGCGTTTAAAAAGTCCTGCCGTTCCTGTGCCGAAAGAGGCCCATTTTTAAAGAGCTTATCGCGCTGCAACAGCTCTTCAAACTCCGCTAACAGGGCATTGCCCATGAGCGGCTTGAGCTCTTCTGACAAGCACAGCCGCAAAATCTGCCTTGGTGCAGTCCCCGCTTTTAACAAGGCAGAGACAAACACATTTGTATCGATGACTACCGTGTTAACCATGTTGCATTGATAGCATATATGCTATCAAA
>JAVCKV010027308.1:0-24624 GCA_032274145.1 Herpochondria borealis | reverse complement strand
GGTCGCGCCAAAGGCGGAGCTCGTGGCCAAAAAACGGCCCAAGGGGCAAAAACGCCCTAAATCCAACTACACAGAGATATTAAAGTAGACACCCTTACACTAGATACCTTAAACCAGACGAACTCGATAGGACAAGCAGCCTTATGCACAACCCAATATTATGACCTCACCAACCATCAGTAAGTCCACCCGGCCCGGCCAATCACCAAACGTAGCACCCGGAGTGGTAGAGTGGCGAAGTGGTGTACCACCTACGGCTTACTGTACGCCGTGCCACCCGCGCCGCCGAGTGGCAAAGTGGCGGAGTGACGATGGAGTTTGCGGCGACTTGGGTGGTTCAAACGTGTAAGATCCGCTGTCGAGGGTGCGCAGGCCCCTTATGCCCGTACGTCACTGCCTCCAATTCAAGTCGACGCCTTCCCAGCGTCGTATGGTCCAAGCGCACCCCTATGAGGCGCGAAGATCGAGTTGCGTCATATTTCTTCCATCGTCAGTACCCCTCTCCCTTGCAACAGGCGCTTCGAGGCGCCTGGTCGAGGGGGGTGAGCGAAAGGCGTTCGAGCGACAGTGGTCCATCCAGACCCTACGATGTGCAACTGCAGCTGTGTAGGAGCAGGCGATGAATGCGCCTGATTTTATCGCTGTGCGTGCATGCGGAGCGTGCATCTCAGAGAACCCGCGCGTGTGGGGAAAGGGCGATATGCAGCACGCAATCCATTCATTACAATTAACAGGCACCGAAGGCGGCTGTATTGGCCCACCGAACCCGGCGCTGCCGCATCGTGAGACGGCACTTTGGGCGTCTTGATCCGAATCTTCGTGCTGTGCCGTCACGCAACTACCAGTTCGACGTGTAACAGGCGCCTCGAGGCCCCTTTTTTTCCTTGAAACTGGTGAAGGCTGCGTAGCTTGGGCAGTTATATTGCTATCTCGTCGAAGATTCTGAATGACGCCAACGTTCCGGCTTGATCTGGAATCCAGGCGCCGAAGGCGCCTGTGATGAGGTGTGCCACGAGCGTCGGCGCGCGTCGCTGCAAGTCGATAAGGATTCGGGAAGGGGAAGAGCGCTTTTCTGTTAGAATAACACGAGGTCGGGCACAGAAGGCCAAGATCGTCACGTTTTGGGCCACGTACAGATCAGACTCAACGTTACGAGGTTTTGAGAGAGGTGCCGAAGGCGCCTCGGGTAACCGGGCCATTTTTTAGCCGCTCGAGCGGGCATGCAGCCTGATATCGAAACTGATTGAGGACCCTCCTAGATTTAGGAGGAAGAGGCGCCGAAGGCGCTTCGTGCCGAAATCAGCGTGGAGCCCTTGTATTTTTTGAGCCGTTCATATGCCGCGCCGTGGTTCATATTTGGCGCGGCGGTGTTGGATCAATCGGATCCGGTCTTAGACGGCTGGGTGATTAAAGGAACGGTGATCCGGGCGCTCCGCGCCGCTGACGGCGGCACTGGTTTTCCTCTTGTAGTTTCGTGGGCAAGCATATCTGCATCACTAAATGCATCCCCATAAATCTACAACGATAAAAAGAGTCACAGACACACTTACTCACCTTTGCATTGCCAGTTTCCAACTACTTAAACTTCAATATCAATACCAACTTCAACATCGACAACATGCCCAATGTGCTAACGCAGTATATTAGACGTGTCTGGTGTCGTTTAAAAAAGTCCAGGCAATATCGTCTACGATAGGGTAGGAAACAATCTTATAATTAATCCGACACTGCCTTGATAGAGATGATTTGTATAGTTTCATAACGCAGAGGTTAGAATAAAATGAACTTCTTCGCCTAATATATAGTAGCAAAATATCTGTTCCAAAGAGTTTTTTAGTTGAACAAATTTAGCTAAGTTTAAAAATGTCCTAAAATCTGTGTTTTGGATGCTTTATTGTGAAGACTACTGCAGTCTTTAGTACTATACTCTACAGTCGTGCACGGGATAAGAAAAACAGCTCCAAAGCTAATAAAAGAGGACTGAGAAGTCAGTAAAACAGGGTTGTAAGTCCTGTGGGACTGTTCTGACAGGACGGTAGCAAATGGGCGGTAGAGAAGAGACGGAGAGCGAAGGCACGCACGACGGGCTCTAAAAAGGGAGTTGAGACGGGAAGGCGAACGACGGTCGCAGCGAGGGACGAAGGCGCAAGACTGGCGCGAAGAGTGAATGGAGGCAAACGAAGGGTGCAGAAAGGGGGACGGAGGATCACGAAGGGTTCAAAGGGGAACAACTGGAGTAACCAGAGTACACTTACTAGGTTCTCTGGGACGGGTAAATGGGAGGTTCAACGGACGCAAGCTCGCGGGACTAAGATTCGAAGTTATGGTACTATATATGGTGTGCTCGCGTAGGGAGACAGAAGCACGGCTGACATACCAAAGAAATATTCTAGGCGTGTCTTTGAGGTACTTTCTTAGATTACACTATATGGTTAGTAATGGTGGTAACATTCCACCATATATTGTACTTTTGTACTACGAATAAATCTAAAAGAATTCATTCCACTGCATATGTCTACTGTGAACAGGCAGAAAATTCGTGAGGGAGGACATGAAAATGCTCAGGAAATTGCAAGTCTAAATAAATGCTGAGAGCATGAAAGCATTCAGCCGCTGCAACTAGGAAGCAAGGCGAGGGTTCTTTAGAACCAGAGAACCAAAAAAATACTTTTCCAGCTAAGCGCTAGAAGGTATGTAAGATTGAAAGGCACATCCCGTCACAGTATGTTATGATTTCGGCATATACGGTGCGTCACGGGCATCTTATTTGTGCTACTATGAGGACCAGATTCTTATAGATTACTGTATGACATGTTACTTCGTTTCTCTAAGACGACTATCAATGTCTATAAAAGGCAGCCCGGGTGATTTCCAGCCCAGCCTGCCGAAGATGCAGGAACTCACTTCAATTCACATCCCAACTTCTTACCAATTTACCTACAATTTCGGTAGTAAATATATGTTCTTTTTCTTTTGGTCTTGTGCAAGCAAATCTTTTGTATATGTCCCATCAAATAATTTCTTGGTAGTTATAGCTATCATATATACTTACAACAGGTTCTATTATAAATATATTATATAAGAGTAATTATAATAATAATAAATATTATTATTAGCCAATAACGAAAGCGACACTAGTATCATTACCATATCCTTTTTAAAAACTGTACACTCATACTTCACGAAACCTCAACATGGTTTTCATCGATCCTTCTTCATAACTTGCATGTACTTAACATCGTCGTATGTAACATGTATTATTACAGCATTTGATGGAGCAGATAACTGAAAGCAGAGCATGTCGTTCACGACTAAAAACGACACTCTCATCGCTCATTTCTGGGCTGTAATTCCCAAAGAATAATGCATGAATGGATTATTCAACTTTACATTAATTTAGTTTGCACAAAATTATTTATTTTCATCTTCATTTTGGCCTGCAACATCATATTTTGTTTGCTATGAATTGACATAAAAGTTTGGGCCTGGCTGCGTGAAAACAGCCAATGCAAGAAGTGTGGAAACTTTAAGTGGTCCAACTATCCCGGTAGTACATTTTAAAGACGAGCGTTGTTGAAAGTCCTTGGGCTCTGTTTTTTCAATATTGAATCACTAACTGAATCGGCCAAAACGGAACGTTTTGGAAAGTGCAGCATTGGCCCTTGGTCCATGTTTCCTTCTCGTTTATTTAATTTAAACCCTTATTAAATAACTTGTACTCCATAGAATGATCGATTTTATACTGAATTATTGTATTGAGCCTCTGGAGTTCATAAAAGCTGCTAACTGTCAATCTATGCCCAGAAAACTTCCCAAATGGCCTTTTCAACCTTTCCTCTCTTGATCAGTGCTCGGGCCCAATATGGTGTGTATCCGTTTGCAATAATAATTGATTTTGCAATAAATATTGCAATAAGTTTCCTTTTCGCAATAAATATTACAATAAAGCCAGGATGGTAACAGCACGATCAGCAGTCCATAAGTGCGTCCAAATGTAGCAAATCGTTTACAATACAACAGGTGCGATAGCATCCATGCGGTGGTGGTGGCGGTACCAGTGATGACTGCAATGTAATTTTATTAGAAAATGAAAAGTTGACTTTAAATTAATTCCAAACAACTTTTTATTTATTTATTGCGCATTTTAATATTCTTAAAGGAATTTGATACTCCCCGCCAGCTTGTTCGAGAGAATCCATCTCTTTCTGTGTTAGTTTCTTTCATTGTATTTTATTTCCCTTTTCGCTATGGTGCCCCTTTCAAATGTTCTTTGTAACCAGGCGCATATGAAACTCCCTTTCAGTTCCTTGGACCACAGTCACAAGTGGATGCACAAACGTCCCGATATTTACGAATCCACGCACTGAATGGTTTTGTGCAACTGTCGTTCCCCATAGGTTAGGGATCATGCCATTGTATCTTAGAATACACCGTTACAATGGATCTACAAGCAAATGTTCCATTATCTAGTGCTTGCGCCATTTTATCAAAATTTCAAAAATCCATAATTAAATTACAGGTTTTAGAAAATTTGAGAAGTTTAGGAGGGTTTATCAGCAGTCACCTTTTGACTACTGGTTCGCCCTCCTAAATTACATACAACCTCCTAAGCCCAGAAAATAAACGCTTGGTCCTGCGTCCCCCGTATGGAGCGTTCGTAAGCCCCTTAGTATGCCCAAATGGGACGGCGCATAGATTCCGAAACCCGGGCAAAACACGGCGCAAAACGGGAATTAATTGGTCCGTTATCAAAAGGCGCGTTAGAAATTATTAAGTTTGATTAAATTGCTCATTTCCAAGTTTCTACGAACTGCAGCATTTCAAGATTTCTATTTGAAACTTCCCAGTTACACCTACGATGATAAATACAAACATACATTTATATGCTTCTATAAACGCACAGTGTTTGACGATCTGAATACCAAAATGAAAAGTAACAATTGCTGCAGTGATAAATTCTCTACGAACGAATTCATCCTATCAGGCGGAATGAATTTAGGTTATTCGCGTTTTGTCTTGGTTGGCATGACAAGTACATGACAAGAACACGACTGGATTTGCTACCCATGCCTTTTCCATTGGTGGTCTCCAACGTAATTTAGCAATTTCAAAACACAGCTGTACGTACAGCCGTCCACTCTTGTCACTCTTTACATATTTCATGTTAGCTCAGTCACTCAGCTCAGCCATTACTCTCTCGATCTCCGGCAGCATTGAAATCTAAATCTCGCATTTTCGTCCGCCTCCTCATTTCTTCTATATTTAATAGGGGTTTAGTTACATACTTTTCCGCGCAGTATATATACCACTGATGAAATTTCAAGAAGTG
This sequence comes from Herpochondria borealis, assembly GCA_032274145.1. Lineage (NCBI taxonomy): Eukaryota > Rhodophyta > Florideophyceae > Ceramiales > Ceramiaceae > Herpochondria > Herpochondria borealis. Next base: position 19,295 of record JAVCKV010027308.1, on the reverse strand, counting down.
TTCCGGAGCAGCATTTTTGAGCCCCGCCCCGTTTCTGTGATACCCATAACCTCTTCCACTGTAAGCCTTACCCGTGCTAACGCTAGTTTCGTTTTGACAGCGTGTAACGGGATTAGGCCATGTGGAACATTTTACTAGTATATTACTCAAACCAACACAAGTAATGTATCTCTTCATTTCTCTCTTTCTTCGCCTCTCTCCACAATTTTTGTAAATCATATTCCAAATGTACGGGTTCCGAGCTCTGCATTCCAAAATCCTGCAACAAATATTCAACAAGTTGCGATGTTTTTACTCCCACATCTGTTGGATATGCTCAACGACATCCAACACCACCGTATGAACGTAATGAAAACTTTCCTTTTCTGTTTCTCGCCGGACGACTTATCCGAGTTTATGACATGTCAACCTGACGTGGGGTGTGCTACCATTCCAGTGGATAGGGATTCATTTTTCGCGCACAAACAACTAAGTAGGCATACTTTCATAGTTTTTCTGGGGGAGTGGCGCCAAGAGTACCTTCATTCTTCCCTATGGAGAGAGGAACAATGAGACAATGTGCTATACCGCAAGTATGATATTCGCAGACAAAGTCAAAATGTTTTATAACTTAATCTGGTTTGTTCCTTTGCGAACGCTTTTAACCCATTTCAAAAAGCTGGGGAATATTTGGAAGGGTAGTGAGAATATGGGTGTTATATTTCTAACCATTTTTTCATTGGGTATGCATTTCAGACGAAAATGCAGCTGTCCCGTTTCTCGTCTTTTTCATACGGGGCGCAAGGCAGCAAAGTGAAACAAAGTACACTAACCCTGGAGGCATAATGTCCCGCACTATAAGCAGTCGCTGTTGATTTTTAGGATTCCCGTGTATAACCCCTTATTAATGAATAGATATTGATGTAGGTAGTTCCTTGTCCTCCCGAACAAAAACACGGTTTGCATTTCTTGCCATGTGGTCCAGGATGGTACACAACTCCATGGTATGCCTCGCGCCTATCTGCCGCTGATATTAAAAGTACAGTTCCCGTACTGCAGCACGTGTACGTAAAAAATGTGCGCACGATGTGCCTTTGCTATGACCTCTGATAATTCGCTACTGTGCACTAAGAACTACAGCGTCATCGTCTTCTGACAAGCAACTGCTCGATTTCCACCTGCGGAAGGCCCTATAGAATAGGCTTCATGCTTTCAGTGGATACTTCATGGCATGCTACAACGGTATGTTCATGTCCGGAGTTGCTCGTGTTTGGACTCAGAGCGTGAATATATGTTGGGAAAAAGCCCATCAAGGCGTGAGTTTCTACCAATGTTTATCAAATTGTAAAAACAATTTTCAGAAACATTTGAATTATAATCATTTTTCTTTACATTGTATCGAACATGCAATTTTCTTCTTCTCTGTGTCCTAAGCGCATAGCAGTAACCTATTTATTTGTATGGGTCCGCTCGAAACCCAACTCTTGCACAAATAGGATTTTTGGTTTTATCCATCTACCACCGGCAATTATGGGAATACGACCCGCTATATGAGGGAAATTTCTCGAATGTCCAGCACCCATTCTCCAGCTACCCGACTGCCCGCGTGGTCTTTGCAAACCGGATTGCGATCCGGTCCGCAAGTTCATACGACCCGCAACTATCCGCGCCCATAATAAATGTCCACTGTTTTCAACCACTATTCGCGAACTCCAACACATATCAAGCATGCCCATGGTCAAACTAAAGTAAAATCTCCTCCGTCTTGTTTTATGTCTAGCAAAGAATCTCCCGTCGCCAGGCCCAAACGATATTGAGCATTATTCGAGAACTCCCTGACTTCCTCTTATCATGTTGCACCGTCCGTTGTTTTTCATTTTCTCTAGAAATTATGACGCATTGCCCGCTATGCAAGTGGTCATGGGTTTGAGAATCGACAGGCGTGTAGCGCCTAAACCATATTGGGTGTTGTACCATGAACAGCATTTCATTTGCCGAGCTAACAAAGCTCAGAATGCAGACCCAACCTCTCTACGCTGCGAAGAATCTGGTCCTCAAATCCACTGTAAAGCGCTATATTTTGAAATAGCTAGCACTTCTAACACTCTAATTCTATCTTTTGAAACTGAGACGCGCCACAAAATCAACGCATGCTTTGCTTCCAAGCCTACTATAAAAAGGACCCCTTTCAGGTGGTCTCTTGATTTCTGAAGTGCAGTTAAAGAAACACAAATACGAGCAGAAACAGGAACTCACACAGCTCTGGGAATAATTACCTCACAGATTTTTCAAATGAAGTCGACCACTTTCATCGCCATAGCGGCCGCCCTTTGTTTCGTGGTTTCTGCGGCCCCCAACGCCAACCCGAAGTCGGTCGATCCGGCCACTGACATCTCGAACCCGATCTACAAGAACCTCGCCTTGGGCAAAGATGAACAGGTCGTGCGCATCAAGCCGATCGGTGAGGACACTGTGCTGGAGGAAGGCCCCGAGTCTGAGATCGAGGCCAAACACGTCAGCGGGGAGGATGGCGTTCTTGGCGCTAAGCCGGTTGCCATCCACGAGCTAGACAGCGTGAACCTGCCCGACGCCGAAATCGAGGCGCCGGCCGTGAAGCTTGCGGACGTGAAGATCGAGGCCGAGCCGAAACAGGAGAAAAAGCTCGGCGGCTCGATGAAGACCTATTTCCCCACACATTACCCCAAACATTTCCCCAAACATTGCCCCAAAAAATGCCAGCTTAACAAGCACAGCTGCCCGCATGGCTGCCACGCGCTGCACTGCGTGATCAGGCAGAAGTACCCATACCAGCAGAAGTACATCGTCAGGGTGAAGTACACCCAGAAGCTCCGCCGTCACGTGCTCGTCAATGTGAAGACATGCTTCCATGGGCATGGCCATCACTATAGCCACAAGTGCAGTTACTTCTTCAAGCCGGTGTATAAGTGGGTCACTTACTACGTCACCAAGTACAGGACTGTCGTCAAATACAAGACTGCGTACAAGTACACGTACAAGACTGGACTCAAGTGCTTCGGCTTCTAGAAAATGAGGCCAATTTATTTGTTTCGAAAGAATTTTTGCAAGTTCTTTCATTTAAGGTCGCATGTGCATGTTTAGATGCTCTTAAGCATTTTATGAATTAAAAGAATAAAGCGCTGAAGCGCTTAGTTACGTGTTGGACTTCGTAAACTTGTGCGTGTGCCTTCGAAATTTCTATCAAAATATCTAAAATCACCCAATTTTCGGATAATTAGCACATCTTAATCACAAATGATCGCATATCACCGCGTACGGAGCGTTCGTAAGCCCCTTAGTAAGCCCAAATAAGACGTCGCACAATTCCCGAAATCAGTCGCAAAACGCGGAGTACTACAGGAAATAATGTACCATTAATGAACCATTATTTCCCGTAGAGCTTACGAAGTGGTTTACGAATGCTCCGTTCGTGGGATTGGGGATTTACCTAGGGATTAAGGGGTCTACAGGATTAGCACTTATGGAGGGCTAATTAGCTGACAACTGGGGAATTATTGAAATTTTGATAACATTTCGACGGCACACGCATGGGTTAGTGTTCCATTCAACCAGTCTCATGTTCGGATGGAACTGTAATCCAGTACATAGTTACTTATGCAATGTTTACTCAAAACTCTGGTTTAGTAAACTCTTGTTTAGTAAACTCTTGTTTAGTACCAGTGTCTGTCTTAAATGATTAAGCGTCGCCTATATACATCCAAACAGAATACGATTGCATGTACAGAGGTATTGCATGTTATGTATATATTAACATGGTTTTAAATTGAAGTACCACTTTTCTTAAGTATCTTCCAGTATGCAATCTGAAAAGTCTCAGCGAACCTTAACATGTAAGTTAAAAAAATCAATTTCTTCCCTTTTATTGTTTTCATTTAACCAAACATTCTCGTTTGAAATTCTCTTTTAAAGGCCTGGAGGAGGTAAAGACAGCAATTGTATACTCTCCATCTAATCAGATTAGGAATTAAATTCCTAAATTTAGCGGACTTAATTTTCTTATCTCCGCCCCAGTACGATACACGCAACCACAAATTCAAACATATTTATATGTACGTATGTTCATTGCGATACAACTGGATGAACAGACTAGATAATCACAGCAAGTACAACTTTCAGTTTTGAAAACCATTTCGTATTCGTTGAATATGCAAAACTTTGAGCGTTGAACACCTCTTTGCCTGTAGTTGACGTAAAATGTACTTATTCAATTTCAACTTTAAATAAAAGTAAGTTCTATTTAAAGCCATTTAAAGTTATTTCAAGTTTAAATTGAACAAGGGACTGGACAGGTTTTTAATTAACATAAACTAACTTGAATGTATTAAGGTGGTTTCTGTTAGTTAACAAAACCTTTCCAGGCCCGTATTTGTGACTGACTGACTAAGCCCGAAATGTGGAAAAGACTCATTTTCTACGTGCGTCGCGATGTGGGGAAACGCGAAGGGCCACCTCCGCCGCTCTTGATGGAGGCCGGCGCCGGGGACGGCATAGGCAGTGATTTGAGAGTGTACGACTGACTTGGAAGCGTCAGAAGAACGGGCGCAATGAGCGCCACCGGATAATCTTTTAGGCCCGATATTTAAACATCCGCGAGCCGCACATAAGTACGGCAGCTTCGCTTTCTTTGCCCCCACCCACCCGTCCACCATTTTAAGTATTATTTCACTTAGAAGCTCAGAGCGTTTCGGTAAGGCAGGAAGGCTGACCCCAAGTGTGATGAGCGCTCCCACAGATTCGTTAAACACGGGCCATCTGACCCCGCGTGAATTCGGTGAGCGTCGTTCGTAGAAAATATATTAAGCACGCATCAACAAGCCTAATTCATTAACTGATTTATTGATTCTCAAAAATGACATATTTTGTTTGCGGTCATATGCTTTCGGAATATATATGCAAGAGCTTGTGTAAGTTTTTAAGGTTTTAAAAAATTTCCATCCTTTCTTTTCTTTTCCCGTTTTTAAAGTTTATGTAATTAGGAATTTTCTGTTGTAATTTGCATGTATAAGGTAAATACAATATAATTTATTTTAAAATTATTGGAGTTTTCATTCTTTTTGGTTTGTCAATGTTTCTTATATAATTATTACATTAAGTTTTTTAAATTCTTGTCTTTTTTATGAGAAAGTACCACATGTGTCGACGCCCATTTTTAATGTCCAAAACGTGTTTTCGCAGGCGCCATAGAATGTTGAGAGAACACTAATAAAAATGAATAATTTATAATTAAAATATTGTGCTTTTATGATCATCCAATTGTAGAACCACAAGTACAATTTCACTTTATTTGCTGACATCGACCATCAACGTGTAAAATAATTGCCCCTTCAAAATATGCCAAAAAGCGATTATTTTAAAAGTCCTATTCCCGACATCCATCAATCAAGGGATCGGGGCTCCCAAATCGCTTCTTTCTCGTCTCGCTCATCTCAAACCAAAAACGCAAAAGCACAGATTCTGGATGTTACGTTCCACCTATTCAAAGACGGTTAATATAGTTTCAAAGATGACTTCGAGAGCTAAAAAATGATGGAAAAACATTTTTGATAAAATATCGCGAATAGGGCTATATCATGGCCGGCTACACATATTATATTTCAGTTTACAGCCCTTTTCGCTTTTGAAACGTTTTTAATTCTATTTTGGCCGAATTCCTTGTAAGGATAGTTTTCTCGTTTTTTTAGGTATTCATGTATGCAGCCGTTTCCGACGTTGCATGGCGGGAAATGCCCATTGTCGAATTAGGAAACGCACTTGAGAAAAGATGCTGATTATCTCCGCAGTGAAAATGGCATGCAGTTGAAAGAAGTACCTCACAGCCGTGTTGGATTCCGTTTTTTAATAAGTTTACTGACGCATACTCATGCCCATCCGCTTTATTGCAATCCGTTTTCGATTCACGCCAATTTGTTGATTCAATTTTGATTGTCAAACATCCATGACGTGTGGTTCGGCTCGTGGAACAAAAATAGCTCAGAGAAGCAGGGTATCCTTTTTTCAGAGATTCCGTGCAGATGCGAGAGCGCCGGTTAAATATCAAATGTGATAAAAACGAAACATATAGCCTTCAATATCACTTCTTAAAGTTGTAGAGTGGAGCGGCATAGTACGGCTATCTACAATTATACATCGGTTGTGTACTCAAGTGGGCAGTTAGAGCATGATTGCTGGGTAAGCGATGATCTACCTCGTTATTTCGCGGCTCGGAGATTCAGGTTTTAACGGCGTTTTCGAATGGACCAAGAAGTTTCAAAAGAAGCGATTTTTGCAATAGTTTGACTTGGTAAAACTGGTACAGTTGGCTTCTCGCAAGGTTCTCGATTTGATCAATACTCATTTCTTCTCCGATAGGCGGAATCGTTCGTGCCGTTCTGCTCTGATGATGTCCATGCACAGCAGTGACTGTGGGCTTTGACGGCCTCCACCGTCGTCCGTCTCTGGGGCTGCCTTTAATCCATTTTGCGTCGTCGCCGAACTGTCTCCGATCCACGGCAAGAGATGAGGCCGGTGAATAAGAGCCTCTCTTAAGATGTGACAACACAGCTGTACGATCTAACTTGCCAATATGCACTGTACGCACAACTGTATTATAAGTCCCATGCGGTAAAATAACAGCGATACACAAGCAGTTCGGTACTAGGTACGGAACCTTCAATATGATATCAAAAATCACTGTATCAATATTACAAGACTTTCGTTAATACAGATGTAGTAAGAAATTCCGGAAGTACACACATGTCTAAATATTTATTTGTTTCAATCACAGTCGATTTGAACTGTTTGTTTCCGTGTTATGCTGGGCAACTAATATGATTTTCAAAAATTTGATTTCCAGTTTTTCTTCGCTCAAAGATGTAGCAGTTCATTTCAATTAGTCACTTGATTGATTTGGACCGATGGGACATACATGTACATCTTGAAACAGGACGACCGCAGCATTCAAACGAACACCCCAACTGCAAATTGGTTCAGGAATTGCGGATTTGCGGTTAGTCAAAGGCCACAGTTGTGAGGTACGCTTTGGAGTTGAAGTACTGTAGAAGCTGAGCAATTGAAGCAGGATGACTCTTCTTGAGGAAAACAGTCAGAACAATCACTAAAATTAGCTGTGTATTGGTACAAAGTTAAAATAATTAAAGTTTTATTTAAAAATAAAGAAGCTCCACCATGGCAACCGGTCTCTCGTCGCTTGTCTCCGCGGCCACCATCCTTCATCCCCTTCCCAACGAAGCAAATATGTCCCCTTAAACACTTGTTGAAACTTTTCGCTCTTTTTTTGCTGATACAAGCGTCTTTCGGTGTTCCTTTTTCGTTTTTGGACCGACAGCGGTCCAATTTAAAAGAAATCATCCTACTAAAAAGACCCGATTTGCATAGAGTGTTTAATTATAATGAAATAATACACAAATGTGTCATAGAATGATAAAAGTTTATGTTAAACATGTGATTTTATAATTGTGATACAAAAGCGGCAATGAAGTCTGTGGCTCAATTTTTTCATGTCATATACACATATGTATATTTGATCAGCTGAAAATTTGCAAATTTGGTTCCCTTTTCCTCACTTAAATAATACGCCTGTACTTGACACTATAACATCACACCAAATTAAAACTCTTTATCAAATAAATCTACGATTTTAACAGTCTGACAGTGCTGAACACGAAATTCCCTGCTTGAACTCAAAAACTTTCTGCCGATGTGTTTTCCCCCTTCTCAAATTTCCATTTCTCATAACTCTCGTATTTAAATCCTTCGCGACAACCGAGGACTCTACTTGTACCTCGTGGCACTTTCCACAAGCGTCTTTTTCATCAGACGTTTCATACAGTTGATTAAATGCTGGAATCCTACGTCGAGTCCTCATTTGTAACCCGACCATAACATCTGTAAGCACTTCGTACTTGCGACGGCCCACGGAGATGTCGAGGTCAATACCAGCGCGATATCCAGTGAACCCGTTCAGCTCCACGCTTTGTGTCACATTTTGACCAAAATCAACCCGAGATAAGCCAGAACTCTTGAGCTCGTCCGGAATCAAACGATCGAGCGTAATAATTCCGGAAAATAGTTTTGCATTTACCTTCACTGCCTCTGTGTGCGTTGTCTGAACATATGCTTGTAACTTTTCCTTGAAGGATGCCATGCGCACAAGGTCGAGACGCTTGAAGCTTTTCGCGCGAATCCTTCCCAAAAAGGGCACACGACCTGAAAATGAGAATCCCGGAATAGGCCTTCTGTAGATGTTCTGAATATCTGAAGCAAAGTACTCTGTGCTTGAAGAGAAGAGGGAAGAAATATTCATGTACAGATCTTGTTTCCACTCCACTTCAAGATTGAAAAGACGGGTAAGTTTCAAGTCGCCCATGAATGCATCGAGATCTGCACTTGTCTCTACCTTTGCTCCGGGAAATATTCTTGTAGACTGAATTTCAGAGCTGGGAAGAGGCGGAGCTATGAAGCGATCGCTAGACTTTTGAAGTTTCAGTTCGGATGAACCAGGGTTGAGGAAATTGTGACTAGAAAAATAGAGAAGAGGAATATTCTGTAATGCTGGGTGGTGATGAGGCACAGTCAAAAGATGCAATGTTGGTACAACATCTTTTCCATGGATGGCTTCGAGCTGAACGACGTAGCTAGGCATATCCGAGTGATTGGATACAAGTTTTGCGGAAGAAATTGAGAAGAAAAGTGTGGGATCATCTTCAATCCCCGGCATGTTTGATTCTCTCTCTCCACATGCTTGCTCCCAATGTTCTTCATCGACAGTCAGAACAGTTCTGTCAAAAAGTTCGGAAATTTTCAAATCCTTGGCGAGGAGAGATACGACGAAATCTCCTTTCCTAGTACGTGTACAACCGTGAAGTCGGCCTCCTTGACGAGCTAATACATCCCAGATGATAATATCTCGCTTCAGCTCTGCACGGAATGCAATGGAGTCTTGGCGTCCGTACAAAGAGACAGGATCAGATCCTTGCGGACCATAGTGGTGGTGCTTGACGGAAGAAACACAGAGGGTTGCCTTTATGAAAAAGGCGAGGAGAGCAAGTAACTTGAGCATGATCGATACGCAGCGTCAAAGAATCTCAACAACCTTACCGATCCTTTGCTATCGTTCCAAGTGCAGCACTCTATTATATAGTGCATGAATTGGATAGCTTAACGTCATTTAAATGCATCCTGAAATACAACGTGTGAAGCAAGCCTGGCTTCTGCCAACCTGATAGTACTTTTATTGGCGATATTCAGCGCCAGTCGATATTCGACTCCATGTAGTAAGTGGAATGGCTGTACTATATTCAGCAAATGGAGTAAAAATGCTCCATATTTTCCACGTTCAGTTATATTCCTTGCGCAGTAGCACAGTTTTCTTTATTTACTAACAGTAGACTTGCTCATGCAGCATGACAATGGAAAGCGTGTCATCAAATTTGAGCAAAACACTTTTCACCGTAAACAAAAAAAGTCTGCGTCAAGACCGTGTCCTACAATAGGAGCCCATATTTTGGAAAATAGTTGAAAAGACAGCAAGAGGTAGCCATGAAACCATCAGTAAGGCTATGCGCCATGGAAAAGATCCAACATTAAATTTCTGCGAAACAGATACATCAATCATGAATAATCACAATCATTTCATTCCAGCACTACAATAATTTTTATACTGTTGTAAACGAAGGAAGTGTGTTACCTCTCATTCCCTTTTGCATCGGTAAGTAGTCTACACAACATTTCTCCCTATACAGCATGTTGAAGGTGTTCGTCAGCAAACTGTCTTGAAATTTCAAATACAAGGTTAGATTTTCAATTCCGCGCCATTTAAAGAAAAACCCCCTCGCGGTTTACCTCGTCGTTGACTTCACGCCGAATCACTATGGAAGTAATTATTTGTTCAAAGTCATAGAAAAGAAAATGGACATCAGAATAAGCTATATTAACGTGGGATGTTGCGCACATACAATTCTTATTAACATCCTCCATACAAAGTACTGCTAATTCCGTGCTGGCACCGACCCTAATACGACGATGTTCAAATTATTTTCAAAATTCTGGGTCATGACGCATAGCACAGCGCACGTGTACCTTCCCATTCCGAAAGTTAGTGCTTATCAAGCTACAAATGCATTTCAACAATCTATGACATAGGTAATGAATGACTGGGAACTAAATACAGTTTTTGATTGCGTGGTTGGCAGTAGTTTACAATAAAGCCACTGACACCTTCAATTTATTTATTTTTTTGGTACATGCCATTATGATTTATATTTGAAAGTGCGTTAATGTCCTTGAGGGAATGACCAGGCATGTATTAATGTTTAGATGCAACACAAAACAATTACAGCCAAGCAGTGTAATCCAATATAGTTATTAAAAAATTTCCTCGTAGACATTCACTGCAAAAACTTTTCCAAGACACCTAATGTTTGTACTAATTCGAATCATAAAGAGTGCTATCTGAGGCTGATTTCTTGTACACTATATTCTGTCTTGGCAGAAACTATTTGTTGAATCCTATATTAATCAGACAGGGATTCGTGAACATGACAAACAGTTAGTATTTTTTTAGTGTGCTGCCTATTTCAGTAATCGAATGGTGTAGATATTTGTACAAACTTAAATCTCTCGCTACATTTCTGAACATAGCTTGCTGGCAGGTCAAAATATTAATCCGTGATGTTTTGTATTGCTCTGAAGCAGACGGTCGGGTTTCCCTGACTACAGCAAAGAACAGACTGCATCTTGCACTTTGATGTATACGTGGTTCAGGAGTTGTTTTACCAGCGTTCGCTCCTGATTCCATTCAGCAGCCTCGTCTGCAGTTGTACACAGGATACATTCATACACACCTATATGCTTCCATCTCTATGTATCGTGTTACGCCAGAAAACAGTATAAAACCTGGGACAGGGGCATCCTTCAAAACAACCCAAAAGGTAAATCACCTCCAGTATTTTTCGGCCTTCATTTCACTTGTTCTCGGTTTTAATAAAAAGTTCAAAATATTCATATTTTAAGGAAGTATTCATCTGTCATCTCAACGCAAGGAACTGAACAATGTCAAGCCTCATCAGTACCAGTTTACTCTGCGTTGCTCTTACTCTTTCTGCTGTGTGCGCTTCTCCAATTAACGCACATTCTTCATTTTCTCTCACACTGGCAGATGGCACAAATCTCCCCCGCAATATTGCGAGTCAAATTATTGACGTCCCTGGTAACCAATTCGTACTTGGCAATGGCCCTGTTATTCGCATGTCGGGACGTGATACCCAACACGCCACAACAGAAACGGCAGCTGGTATCACTCGTTCTCGTTTAGGCTTCATGAAGATTTCTCAGTCTACTAGTGGCTTTTTCCTGTCAGCGGCAAATGTCACGTATGAAATAGTCTTGAAAGGTAAAGTCACTTTCAAAGGATTTCAAAGCACATCTGTAGAGAGCGCTGTCACCAAGCTTGCGAGAGAGTCCTCTACTGCTGTTTTCAACAAGGTTGAAGAAGAGCGCAAAAACTTGAAAATTAGAGCCGAGGATAAGTACTTTTGGTTCTTCCAGGCCGCCAAGAATTTTGGCTACACGAGTAATGCCGAAACGTCCAAGCTCATCAACGATGACAGGTTTAAGTCGCTAAGCGAGTCCGTGAAAAAGGTCCTGAAGGGCAACGAGAGGCAAACGCTTCAGGCGGAGTATGATGGAAAATTCAAGGGTCTTAGCACCGGGGAGCGAGGATTGCTGAAACTGTTCGGGTATATTCTTATCAACCAGGTCACGCTTGATAGCGGCGAGATTATCAATATCGCCAAGCCGGGACCCGAGCTTGTTGTGGCCAACGAAAAGGGTGATGTGACCGGAAAGATAGAGAAGGGAGCTTCTGTCACAGATACTGAAAACATTAATGGTTTTGAGCTCAACGTGCAGCGTGGCTCTTGATTCGTGATTGTTTACATAAGTTTCAATTAAAGCTAGTCAGACCTCCAGATAGTATTTCTATTCACTTCAAATTTTTGTTTTATATAGGTTCTCCATCTACGACCAGTAATATCAAATCATTCCTATTAATTATTGCATCTATTGACTAATAGATATTTCAAACGATGACTTTTACAGGGTCTCAAGATAATTTCTTTATCTATTCTTACGACTTCCATAGGGATGATAAATATTCCTTATGCTGAAGAACTAAAGGATAGATTATCCAGAATATCCTTTTTTTATCCTTCGCTATGGGTGGTGATGCTGAATTTATCCCGTTTGCTTTTTTTAGCCGCTAAAAGGCACTTCAACGGCAAAATTTATAAATTTAATGCAACCATAGCAACCTCGCAAAGACTACTGTACTGGAAATGGGCGTATTAAGGCTGACTAAATGCCTGCCCTCTTAGCCACGTAGCATCGTAAAAAAGCAGTTAGTCAGTCATACTTATGTTGGCAAAGACAGACCGATGAAGACGAATAAATAGCACTTTCTCTAAAATCCTTGCTCATAATTTAAAAATTCTTCCGTTCTGCAGTTGTACAGTCCATCGATGGAGATGCTCTAAGTAACCATGTTCTTAGTCATTCAGTCAAAATTTCCTGAATTATAGCCTAAGTCAGTCAGTCACAAATACGGGCCTGGAAGTGGAGTGGGCCGCACAGATTCTTCTTCATGTGTAAGAAGATCTTTATCTCCAATTTGGCCGGGTTAAGCTCTCTAGGGCGATCCTTAACCACGTATAGAACATAAGAAAAAAGCGCTCGCAGACAGTCGAGGTAGGTATTAGAAACGAAAATTGCGATTCCTACGGACGCTAGACTCAGGTCCAGCTGTGCGGTGGTTTATAGCACGAAATCATCCTAGAGAGAATGATACCTGTTGAGTCGTGACATTTACTTGAGTACAGTCATTTTTCGCCAAATTGAATTCCTGGACGCTTTTTTCCTTATTTTCTATTAATTTTTCTGACGAGGATACGTAAGATTTTCTTTCTTTTTTGGATAAATAATCCGCATACAGCTCTCATCCAGGACAGGATTAACTTTCGGCTTGATATTTGGATAAATCTTATCCGGAATAATTATGTATACCCTTTGTTTTTATTCCTAATCCAACATAAAGTTTTGAAAAAAAAATTAATCTTTGAAGAATATAAAGCATGTTTGTATATACTAGAGTTCTCATACTGAAAAACCTCCAATTCTAATGTTCAAAATTGCATTCAAACTAATCATACAGATCCCCCGTGGTTAGATCCCTCTAAATTTTTCATTGGATGCTTGTATTCTATTTTTATTTGAATTTTGAATTAAAAAGTTTTCTTGTTTATTATTATTTTCAATTTCAAAATTGTGATCAAATTAAGAAGTCTTTACATATTTACTAGTTGAAATTGAAAAATCAATTGCGTACGTGATGGATCCTTTTTGAAAAAAATCTATTGGCAAAGGCGATTGCCGTCCAAGAAGAACAAATTGAGATCATATTTCTACTTTGTACATGTCTAGATTCTGGACTACAAAAAGGTCATTTGGGCTTTTGACCCTAACTCTACCATAGTACCGAAAGGATGAAAGACTGAATGTATGAGTACGAATCGTTCAGCTCCGACCAAAACGACGAACAAAGAAGGCGTCCCGGATACAATGGAAGGGCTGACAAATTTGAGAAGATGGGTAGCCAGCTGTGTTTTCCCTTTCCCGTCTGATGCTCTCATATGGCAGTTCAATTTATTCCCTTTCCTAGTGATTTCTCTCTTTAAACGTTCATTGAATTTGAAATAGAATGTAAAAGTGCATGTCGGGTATCAATCTCGATCGAATTCATCAATTCGAGAAAACAGCAGTGTGCGTTTTGTAATTGAAACGCAAAAATGGCGTTGCGTTGCATTTTAAACACGTAGGTGGGTGCAGAGAAATATCGTTTTCGATTGAAAGAAATGCTTTCCGTCTGCTGTTCAACCCATAGTTTCAAAACAACGTTGCTATATTAGCGTCACTTCAATAATGATAAAAGAACGCTGGGATACATGAATGTCACGTATGAGGAAAGTGATTTTCTTGAGTGTGATAATGTGTCATCATTGTTATCAATATCCAATTAATTTCACGGGTATTCATCTGAAGAAAAAGTAAAAGCATCCCCACCAAGCGCGAGGCAAATCACCAAATTTTGTAAGATGACTTTCGTTACGGCACTTTGGCATCGTTCAATGATCTGCTCGCTATCTGCACTGGCACGGTTGGAGGTTTTAATTTCCATTCATGTTTTAATTTCTACGCCTTTTCACGAGAACAACGTTGCGGAGCCAAACTCGCCGGATTTGCTTCTCCAATTTGCCTCCGAGTATAAAAATACCAAATCCCAGTGCAGACAGTGTTGAATTATAGTTAACTATTTCTTGTTTACGTCAAGAACCAATCAGCGCATGCCTAACCTTGTAAGTTTCCTTCTGAATAAAAACGTGTTTTGCTTATTTGGTCAGCACCGGTGGGGATGCTCTAAAAGCACCTGTTTGGGTCTTTACTTCCAAATTTTCTTGTGCAAATTCAAAATTGGTCAACTAAGAGCCTTCCCACCGGTGCTGATAAAATTAGTAAAACCCCTTTTTTATTGTTATTCAGAATGCAACTTAAAATTAATACGAATGCGCCGATTGGTTCTTGAAGTAAACAGGAAAGATTTAACAATAATTCAACACTTTCTGCACTGGGATTAGGTATTTAGAAATTCGGAGGCAAGGTCAAAAAAGGCCCGGTATTTTGGTACACGTGTCGGTCGCGCATTTGACCAGTACGTGACCGTTGATGGCTTAACGCCAGTACAAAGTGAAGCGTCCCACGATACAGAACTATGAATAAGGCACATGCAGGGTTGGGCTTCTTTGTAGGTATGTTGTGCTAAGACCTGCGAAGCGCATTCGAATGGAACGCACAAAACGGCCGAGAGGCCGCAGAACTTTGGCGGCAAAAGGACCAATCGTGCTGAAGTTGACGAGGACGGGAAGAGGAGAGCTGCGCTGCTCTAGTCGAGTTCAATATGATGCCAATCCGAAACCCGTCACCCGCGCTGACCAGTGGCCTCCTGCATTGCTCCGCATCGGTCAGCTAGGCATGAGAAAAGCAACAAATTTCTAAGCAGCATAAGAGAGAGAGAAAATGAATTGAATTTACATCCGTCCTCAAACATCTCAGCAATAATTATTGCATAAGGTTCTTTCTCTTTCGCAAGGAAGAAATTGGAAGATTTGTAAGCGCATGCGTCTGAAGCACTGGAAAAACGCACACAGATATGAACAGATAAGAAGTAAACCCTTTTGTTTTTACTTGCCTCATGGTACGACACTTTGCTAATTCTGAAAGATGGGAAGATATAGAGTCTCTTCTTGGGTAGCCAAAAAGCCATCTTAGTGAGATATTCAGGGAATCAGTGCACCATCTACTGTGTGCACGTGGAAAGTTCATAAATTCTTGGATGAATGAGGCAAATGATGGGCTCAAAAACTGCGTCTTGTTCATCGACGGAACTATGATTAGTATCAACCGTCCTGGAGAACACAAAATGTACAAAAGGTTGTGCTATAATGGGCATGCCCCTATCCGCGGTCTTGGGCGGGGCATCCTCGAGAACACACGAAAATGTTAAATTATTCAGTGAGGAACATAGGCTGTCGATGAGCCTACATTTTTCTTATCATAGGCTCCAGGCACTAAGCCATTCTCTGCATCATCGCGTCATTCATCGCACGTGTGCGTGCAAGATCGAGATCGTCCTGTGTTTTGCGCTCTTCGAAGCGATTCTTCCAGTCCAACTATCTCTCCGAACCACGTCAGCAGCGTCGATCTCTTCCTATTCTCGGCTGCAGTCATCTTCTTCCTTGCGCGTTCTTGCTCATCCATTTTTTTTCTTTTTCATGGAAGATTTCCATCAGCATCTGGTCGTTCACTCCAACAGGACCACCAACTACACCTGAGCTGTCTCTGTCGTTCCGGTCCTTTACCTGGAATGCAACGACCATGCCGCGGAACCGTTCTTTTAGCTGTCGCGATTTGATCGGTTCGCGAAAGTTGGGGTTCTTGCTCGCCGGGCTCTCGAATCGTTGCTCGAATTCCCCATACCGCGCGACGTCGTGGTGCGGTCTAGAACGGATTCAATAACCTCAACCATGTTGCGTGTGTTGTGTAGTGTGTTTTAGTTACACACTTGAGAAGGAGGTGCGTGAGAACGACTACACTTCACGTGTCAATTTACGTCCGTACGCTTTTTGAGCGGAATTTCATCCGGAGGTCCGAAGGTCAATAGGCGTAATCTAGAATTTCCGCCGACCACTCAGCGGTAAGGTCAGAAGTGCTTTTACATAACAGTTGACAGACATTTCACCGCAACGG
The DNA here is from genome assembly GCA_032274145.1 of Herpochondria borealis. Taxonomy (NCBI): domain Eukaryota; phylum Rhodophyta; class Florideophyceae; order Ceramiales; family Ceramiaceae; genus Herpochondria; species Herpochondria borealis. The sequence continues at coordinate 2,924 of JAVCKV010027308.1, read as the reverse complement.
CCCTCCGGCGTTAACTCTGAAATTTGTCTCCACAATTTATTCTCCGTAAAAAGCGTAGAAATTGAAACAAGAACGGAAATTATTACCTCCAATTGTGCCAGTGCAAGCAGCAAGCCAATCATTGAGCGATGCCAAAGTGCAGCGACGAAAGTCATATTAAAAAATTTGTTGATTTGCATCTCTCTTGGTGGGATGATCTAAGGACATCTTTATTGTGTGTGCTACTTTTTTTCTCTGTTCTACGAAATAGGCTCAAAAATTCAATCAAATTGCGCCCTGCAGGTCTGTTTCTAGCCGCTCTACTATATTACTTTTCGAAGCATATAGCTGAGAAACTCTCGGTACATGCCCGGCCACCACCTTCACCACCTTCACATGTGTGGCAATCCATTTGAAAGTCAGAAATTTGCACATTTTTGACCCTTTGGAGATATTCATACCACTGTCTTCGTCTCACCATCTACTTTACATTCCACAGATTTGAACTTAAAATTGGTGAGTAATAACTTAAATTAATTTTATTGCAAAAGACAAACCATGCGAATCATATTTTCATGAAAGATGCCTACAATCGGAAATATCGAGCAAACTGTTTCACAAGACACTCCACATCGCCTCAGGTACTCCTGTTTCCCTCCGCCTTTCCACAGAATCCCAGGATAACACTCATAGCCTCACCATGCCTCTGCTCATGAAGGGAACCGAGAGGCGTACTTTGTCTAGAATATTATTGATAGGTACTATAGAAATGACATGGCAGCGAGACTTGCTTACTTCGAGAGTGGTAGCCTTTGGAAAACAAATCTCGGCAACCAAGTGTGATTTTCAAAGAGGTCCGAAGCCCGTATCTATGTGACCGTTTGGTATTTTTTAAAACAGCTTGGACAGCGGCTTAGCTTGGTTTCCATTCCAAAACTGTCATTTTAACGGAGAATCTGTCAAAAATAATCCTAAATGGGATAAATCCGTTTCGGATACAGTACGCGCTTCTGACATTAAAATGGATTGCTACACACATCGCCAATGTACTTAAATATGAATGCACCGTTTGCAACGTGTTGTTCGCGACGAGAACGGTTAGCTGCGAAACGGTCGGAGCGGACACCCAAAGTTTGGGGTTCTTACGCTCTTTCAGCACACTGTCGGTCGTATAAATATCACCTCGCGAATTACGCCATGCAGCGATTTTGAATGCACATCGCTCACGACCATGCGACAGGTGCCTGCGGATTGGTGCCCGAGTGCGATCTGAATCGCCTAAATTGGCAACATGGCCGACAACGACGAAGATGATGAGTAAGTTTTACTTTTAATGCGTTGCGTGCCACGCGTGATGGAGAAAGGACGTGAGTAGACGACGCAGTGGTGCTGAATGGCTGAAAACGAGAACTAAATGGATAAATGTTTTGTGTGGGGGTGAGGCGGCAGTTGGGCGGAGAAAAGTTTGCGTTGTTGATACGACAGTGCGGCGGGATTTGGAAGTTCGTTAGCGGCGGGGTGGTCAGGTGTGAGAGGGTGCAGAAGACACGGCAAATCCGCTACACGGTGGTGGGGGTTGTGCAGATTTGGAGATCAGGGTGGAGGCCACGGAGTGACCGGTGCAGTTGTTAGATTGGGTATGTGTGATAGTGAAGGGCGCGTCCATGAAATGCAGCAGGTTCATGGACAAGCCAGCGTAGAGATAGGTGCCCTGTTTAATACCCAAAACGTTTGAAAATTGGCCAAAGACTTCGAGAATCTCCAGCGCAGCAGATAAATCCCAATTTAAATCGTGGTTTGTAATTTGAATCAAAAATAGATCTCCACTGCGGCAAGGGAGTGCAAATCGCTTTATAAATTTTCTGCCAAACATCTGTTTGGAAAACTTTCCGCGGCCAATTCGGCCAATTTGGGATGAGAAATAATCCAAAGCATTGTTTGCTTCGAGTTTTTATCAAAGGAAAAACCTGATTTTTAGAAAACTTTCGTGATCCAAACTGTAATGGTTAGACGAAAGCATGCCACTCGGTCCTCGTGATCCTGATTACTGGTATAAAAGCTCAGGTAAAAAAGTCTCGATGTTGCGTCCATCACAGGAACGCACCCTAATCAGTTGCCAAAAAATCATCGGACATGGAACGTGGCCTTCACTGTTCGTGCGGAAAGCTCGGAAACCTGACTGAAGCTTTTATAGATTCCACAGAGAATGCTGTGCCAAGTTTGGACAAAAAGAGTGATGCCTTCCGTCAGGGCCATCATGGAAATTTTATCGCCAAATACCCAAAGTACAGAAAACGCGAGAATCAACCAGTGCGTGCAAAGTTCAGTGATTTTAAACTAGCTCGAAGGTGAAAAGGGTGAGCTCCATGGTTACGTCCTTGCGCTCAAGTAACAGAGTCGTAAGGCATTCTATTTCTTCGACGCGCAGGCGTCTATGATAGGTGAGGCCTCTTCTTGGCCATTCATTTTTAGAATTTTTTTCTTTTTTGCCATTGAAGTACGTGTGAAAGTGGTTCGATATTTATCGGTTTGGTAGTTTCGTCCCAGTTCGAATACCGTACCACAGAGCACGTTTCAGTCTAGTTAAATGAGAGACGGATGGTTCTGTGCTGTAGGCCACGTCGAGATTGACGACGCGGATGATGACATATTCCCCAGTGGGAATTGGTGACGGCAGACGTGCGTTTATTCGAGAGGATACGAACTCGAGGTCTCAAGCGTTTAGAGCCAGTAGCTTGGTTTAGGGATGCTCGGCGTAAAACTCAGCAAAAACAGTCTGGCTCCTCGCCACGGTCGCGCCGAGAGAACTTTTTGCAGGGCGGCAAAAAAAAGTTTGGCAGTACCGACGAATGGCTCGATTACTTTGGTGAAACCTAAAATCTTGATGAGTCTTAAAGTTTGATGAGCTTTAACATTTGAATTTAGCTTCGTGGTCAGCCCTCGAT
>JAVCKV010027198.1:0-24639 GCA_032274145.1 Herpochondria borealis | reverse complement strand
ATTGCTAATGGTTCGTTGGTTGCAGTATACAGTGAGGGCTTGCAGGTGGACATCAAGCGTCTTGTCAGCCTCTCCATTTTTTCTCCATTCGACATCGAGACAAGGCGAAGCAGACACTACATTGCTTGGGCTGTATTCTTGGTAGAAGACAAGCAACGATTCGATCTCGGGCCTGCCATCAGGGGTCAGTTGAGATGTTTCTGCTTGTATCTGCAATACCGACAGATGCATCTCAGAACATCGACCAGATAAAGACGAGGATACGTTGACATCGCTACAGGTCAACAAGATGTACTCCAAGGGCAGGTCGGCTTGAGTTTTCGGAAAGGCCACCTTCACACGGAATTCACCGAGGTATAGCTTCACGTGCGTATGTACAAAGTCGTCGCCATCAACGTCAACCGCGGATTTTGACAGTATGCTTTCTGCCAGTGTTTCTCTGTAGGTCGAAAAGCTTAGTTCGTTGGCATCAAAGAAGGCGTCGAAAGACATGGTATCATCGTCTTGAACCAGTATGCCTCCTCGAACTTCGTTCCGTTCTGCGAACTGTCGTGCTTCTGCGTACTGCTGTTCAATGATGCCTTTCATGGTCTCTACATCCCGTGCATCTTCTTCTAGAAGCTCTGGGGGTGGGTCGAAATATTCAGACGTCGACAGCGACGAAACAGGGGGCGACTGTGACGACTCTGCCAGTTCCGAGAAGGCATCCACAACTCCCAAAATGCAACGCAGTGACGAGTCGCCGACTGACAGATTAATCCGTTGATAGAAGCTGAGGGAGAGATCTTGTTGTAAGCCATTTTCGCCTGCAACGTTCTTTGCTTGCAAAGACACTTGACCTCCTCCGTCGAGTTTCGCAATCAACTCGCTTCGCTCATCCGCGAAAGTCTGCACAGATACACCCGAAAAGTCAATCGCTTTGTGCATCTCCACACCCTGGGAATCCTTATCATGATACCGAGCATATGAAAGGTCTAACTCTATCGACTGATCGTTGCCTCCGCTCAGTCGAACTTTTACATTTTTGAGATCAACGGAGAGGCACAGAGACGCTAGCGCTGCGTCAATGTAGGAGGAAAGCATACTCGTCGCTGCTGATGACATGGTTTCTTCCGTTTTCTTTGGTGGAGACGGTGGACGTGATGGGATCTCTTCTCTTGCGACTGGTGGTCCGACATGAATCTCTACTCCATCAATCTCCACGTGTGCCTGCAAGGAAACGCCAGCCCCGTCTCGACCCAGGTTCATAGCCCTCCACGTTACGGATGATGATTCTTCCTCTTGCTTTTCTCGAAGAGACAACATTATTTGCAATTTTCGAATTTTCACATAGTGTATTGTTCCCTTACTCTGTTTTGAACTCAGGTACGCAGCGTTGAGTTGAATGTCGTTCAAAGAAAACTTTCCTTCTTGCAGCGAAACTTCAATCGAATTGTGAAGCTGCTGCAGCGACTCTGACGACAGATATGGCCCCAACACTCTCCGTAGGAGGAAGGCATACATGCGTTGTTTCCACACCATGGCGACGAGCGTGGGAAAGAGATGTGGTGGCGTCGTTCGATGTGATCAATCCATCGACTGTTGAAGAATGTTTCAGTCCCTCCAACGACACGAGGCGAAGAATTTTGGGGGGAACCAAAATCCAGAACTCAGAACTTCGAATTTGACGTCACAAAAAGTGAGTCAAAATTTGAACAAACTTGACACCTTGAAGAGTGACGTTTGAAGTAGCGAGGTTCTCATCAAGAAGTGAGCAACAAGGTGCGTCGTGGTTCTCACAATCAATGCAATGTGTCACAGCAGAAGGCGTTCACAATATGGCATGAATAAGTCTATCGTTAGGAATAGCTACTTTACATCATTTCGGTCGCTCTCTTGGTGCAGAAGTTGCTGTAGTGTATAATTCAAGAAGGCGTTGTGGGTATCGTACGGAACAAAATTGAAAAGCACGGTCCGCCTGGTGAGAGAGTCATCTTCGACTCTTAGCGTGAACAGTAAGTGGATACAGAGATGTGGGGATTGTATGGAAACTCCCCGTCTAGTCTCTGTTATGGAAGGAACAGACCTACGTTGGTTTCAGGTGATGGTGGTCCGTTTGGTGGATGGTGTTGAAGAACGTTCTTGCCCGCGCCATTTTGTGACGCAGGCTGAGGAGAATGCCAAGTCTGCGACCACTGGCTCGAGACTGATCTTGGGTCACCATGCTGGTAGCTGTCCATGGTGGTGTTGTATGGATGGTCAAGTGGCTTCGAAGAAACATACCCGTAACCTGAAGATCTCCCAGCGTCCTCGTCGTTGGAATTCTCGATGGGCTTGTACATGACTTGGTTCCTGAAGTCTGGAGGATAAATATTGCTCTGGTTCGCAGCCTGAGGCATCATCTGTTCACTCAGAACTGGTACCACGTACTGAGGGGACTGCATGTTGCCGCTTCGAGGAGTCATGGATGGCGATGCGTTGTTGAGCGTCGACGACGAAGATATCCTGGAAGGGTAGCTCTTTGTCGCAGCTTCTTCCGGGGTGTCAAGCATGTTTAAAAGCGCGGACGTCATCATGGACAATCCTTGATCCACGTGATCGCCCGACTGCCTCTGGCGCGTAGGACCTGGGCGATGAATGCTGCGAATCTGGCTTTCTTGAGGTTGTCGTTGTTGGGGGTACTCCTCTCGTCCACCTTGTCGCGCGTCGTAAAGATCAACGCGCTGGTGCTGGTGTTGGCGCCGAGACTGTTCATAACTGTAAGCCCCATCGACGTGGCGCTCTTGATGCACCGCTAATTGGCCATTCGCACCCGACCATCCCACCACGCCATCGTGATAGGCACTGTTGTCGCTGGCGCTTCCCATACTGCCGAAGGAGGCTGCACGGAGTCTTCGGTTGTCATGCTGACGGGTATTCATGGAACTGTCGCTCACAACACGGCTAGGAGCATGCATCGGTTGTTGGCGCACCTGCTGCGCTTCTCCGAATGCTTTCAAGCTGCCTCCACTGAATGAGCGCTTCGGCCGATTCCAGCCTTGTGTTTGGTTCATATATTCCGCATCGAAGCTTGACGCAATCGAAGACGAAGAAGATGCATGGTCCTGAGACATCCCACCAATGCCAGGGCCCATCTGTGTTCCCGGAGACTGGCCAAAATCGTTCCCGTCTCCGTGTACGTTGCCCTGCTGATAGCTCCCGTTGCTCACCGACATGACGTGGATGGGCGTTTCAGTGACAAGCATGTGTTGACCCCCCGACGTACTTACAACACGGCTGTTTGGAGGATAGGTCTGTTGTGTCTGTACAAACTGAAGCGACCCGTCACTCCCAAGGTGTGCTGGAACTTGTACCACTTGCTGCTGTGGCCTTCGTTGCACCTCCGCTTTCCGTTGCTGGTGATTCACTGGATGATGGTATCGACATGTTGCTCCGTACTTACAGCTTCCATGCCTCAAGAAGTAGAGGCAATCCGGTTCGTCAGGTCGCTGCGGAAGGAACTGTAGCATCATGGTCGACGATCCTTGATCTGATCCGTTCAGAAGAATATGCTGAGGAAGAGATCCGCCCTCGTTTCCTCTCGAGATGAACATGGTGTTTGAACCAACAAGCGTCGCAGCTGGAAGAGAAGATTGAGGTGGATGGTGAAACTTACACGCTTGACCAAACTTACACGTGCCATGTTTCATGTAATACTGGCAAACTGGCTCATTAGGTCGGATGGGGAACAGTGGCTCCGACGGGTCACGCGGAGCCTTCATTCCTCCCCCAGTTTGAACATTTGAGGGGTGGCTGAATTTACAGGATGCGCCGTACTTGCATCTCCCCGTTCGAAGGAAATCTCTGCAATCCTCGACTGCCCCGCAGGTGGATCTTTGGGGAAAAGGAGACGCCATTGTATTCTATTGTTGCGCGTAGCGTAGCAAGGCTTTGTGGTTCGATATTCAAAATGCAGTATGCTTGGAGCAGGGGTTGTTCTCTTCCGCAGACCGTCTCTCCAAGACAACGACCCGCAACCTTATCTGCGATAAAATCACGTCACCGTCTGATAAACGGAAGATTTGTTTGGAAGGTTCGGTTTTTCTTACACAAACTGCTCCAAAGCCATTCGTCACCTCAATTCAGAGCTTGAGGTTTGTTTCCGGTCAATCAAAGCTGACACTCCGGACGCCAAGTATGTTTCTATTCGTTGCCTTGTGTGTGTGTGTCGAGCGGCGTGGAGAGCCAAACTTTGACAAACGATTCTGGTAGGGAAGCAGATGGAAAATTAGTGCCTTGGAACTCATTTTGGCTGAGGAAAGCAACAAAAGACATACGAATAACGGTATTCTACCAGAAACCACAGCTTGCGCAATCTGATTGGCTAACAAGGGGACGACACGCCCCCTCCGAATTGAACGAGAACAGTTCTTGTGTAGAATTGTACGAGAGGGAATTAAGTTCACAGATGAGTTGCCACCCCGTCATCAAGAATGAGTCAAGATTCTCCCACGCATCCCGTGTTAAGGACAGACGGCGGTTGAACGAGAAAGATAAAACTCCCTTCGACAAGGACGAAGTAAACTCACAACAACAATGGGATTGATTCTCTTCGTTTTTTTAACAAGCGAAAAGCACCCCGAGACAATAGTCACACAGTGGATGGGGGTGATTACAGGTAACCAAGGAAGTGATTGAAATGATGAGATAATCACAAATGACGGACTTACCAAAGGATTGTTTCTTTTTGGGCAGTGCATGAGCATCTTCGCACAGAAATCAGGGTCGTGCCGAGGGTGCGGTGGCAGCTGCGAATTATTTTGCATACTTTGTGACGAAAGCGACGATCTGACATCTGGGAACCTATTTTACCTACTGCGTATAATTATATACAGATTTGTATATTTAGTTTTGGTGTCTTTTGTATGAAGTCCAAACGCGATCCTTTGTGCGGGACGTGTCATGTCTTTGATGAGCGTGTCGTGTCTGTGTCGAAAGTGCGCCGCCAGACGAACATCTGAAACCAACTGACGGTATTCACAGACAATCATGCTGCTCGCCTTCCGTACCGTAAAACATTGAAGCAAAAAAATCAATCTAGCTATTGCAAATGCAGTCAGGTCATGCAATATTCTAGATGAGCCGAGTATAGGATAAGATGACGTCGACGGTCGGCTCTACTAGGTGATGCCAATGCCATCTCTTGGTGTTGTTCAATAGTACGAGCTCATCCCATTCTTGTAGCAAGTGTTCACTGGTGGAAGTTTGGTAAAGAGTTTACGAGCTGAAAGGCTGTCGCTGTCGCTACGTCTCAACCACGGGTATGCTGAAGAGCATTAACCCGCGCGCTCTACAAATCTGAACCATGCGACAGACGGTTGGGCAACTAGCCATCTCAAATGATGCGTAGCCTAACACTGGCTGCTGTACCAATAGGGTGAAGTTCCCCTTGCCAATAAGACTACAGCAGTAGCGGTTCTGAGATCACAACCTCGACTAGTTCCACATAAACACACGACGTGTTCTACGCAGAGAGTGAGTCAACTCATACAATATAAGCCCCCTGAAACCCACTATTCATTCACACGTGGTCGAATAATTGTCCACGCAAACAGAGCATCTGTTGTGGTCGAATGATTTTGAAGACGATACGCATTGCCAGGAGGAATGCGAAACTGATCCCCAGCACTGAGAAGAAATCGTTGTGCAGTGTCTGCGTTCAAACTGCCTTCCTCTTCGTGAGGATCACCGTAAGCTATCTCGACCGCCTTCGGTTGGCAACTGCAGACCGTAAACACTTGTGAACATGCGCCAGTTGACTCTGGATCTTTGATACCCTTGGGAGGCAACAATAGATTTCCCATAATGTATCCCACCATGACACCATTATCTCCACCAGATTGCACGTTGAAGGACTGCGCTGCTTTTCCGACATTGGTTCCTTCGCCCCTCTTTCTTACTGGGAGGGGCAAGTCGGTGACAGTAAGCCTGTCGACATACGAGACAACCTCTGTTGTTGCGGTAGAAAATGAGATAATTGATATGACGACGAGGGCACGTATTACACCCGATTGCTGACTTACTCTGATCCCCTGCATCCTCCATGGCTTCATCCCAAATGTTAGCATTTTCCCCGTCGAGATAGTGATACTTTTTGCGCAGTCGCTTGGAATCAAATTCCGTGACCTCCTCTACCATAGCCGCCGCAGCATTCCTTGGCTTCTTCGTTGCCGCCGAAAATGTGACCCTTCGTTGTTTTCGAGGCGTTGCTCGTGCCTGAAGCACCGAGTGAACGACTGGCATACACCCCATTTCATCAGCCAATCTACCCTTTTCGTTATGTGGACCATACACAGTACGCTCATTCTTCCAGTAAGCCAGGGGTGCCATCTTTGCTCTGCCGCTCCGTCGCACACCTCTTGGTGGTGTCTCTTTGTAGTCAGAAACTGGAACAGGTTCCATTTCGCGAGGACCAATGGGGCGACCTGGAGGAGAGAACAGAGTCTTTTCGCGCACTTGTGTCTTCTTCTTGCGGCCTCGTCTGACGGGAGTCACCTCACCATCAATTGAATCCTTGCGTGGTCGACCACGTTTCTTTTTATTAACAGCTTCAGAGGATGTGCTCTTCGGACTCGCTTCAGCTTCCGGCGAGGCTGTCATTTCGAAGCCAGGACCTTCCTTATCGTCGTCGTCATCATCGTCGTCTTCCTCCTCCTCCTCAACAATAATCTTCTTCTTGCTCTTTATACTTGCAACTGATTCAGTAGAAATAGTAGAGTCGTCCCTCACTGAAGCCACGTCCTCCTGGATCTTCATAGAACCTGTAGAGCTGGCTACCGATTTCTCATCATCAACTTCTGTGGGAAATTCCACATCATCTTCAACAGGATCGACTGGGGCTTCTGGTTCCATTTCATTTTCATCTTCATCTTCAGGAGGAGGTGGAGGCAACAAGTCGTCGTCGTCATCGTCATCCATGGGGAAATCATCCGCTGGAGCTGCTGGAGATAGGGGGACGCTCTCTGGAGTCGCTTGATGCTGCGCTGCAGTAACCGTCTCTTCTTTTCCTTCCAACGAAGCACGACGAGTCTCTTCAGGGGTATCCTTTGGTGTCGGAGGAGCAGTTGTCACATGCGAAAGCTCTCCCGGGCTCACAGCCCCCTTCTCTAATTTGTTTCGAAAGACTTCAACATCCTGAACTGCTGATGAATCACCCTCATCATTTCCACTCAATGAGAAGCGAGGAGGCCTCTTATCCTTAACTTGCTTCTTCTTTCGATTGTCTTGCTTGAGAGGCTTACGCTTCTTTATTTGCTTCTTTGGCGCAGCTTGTTTCGGTGTCTTGGCACTCCCCCAGAATTCGTCCATGTCCTCTAAACCATTCTCTGACAGATTCACCTTGGAATCGACAGTCATCTTCCTCCCCCCTCTTAATACTTTCGCCACAGCCTCGCTGGGCAGCGAAGGAGAGGCTACAGTTGACGACGCTCGTGCCATGGTGCTTTCGTGTGTTTGACTCGGGTACTGTGTGTCATGGGGATGAAAAAGAGCGAAACGGCGCCGCTGATTCAAATCTATTCAAAAATCAGGCTCTACGAGCTAACGGTATTCTGTGCGTATAGTTGATACGTGATGGCGCTGGTATACTTTCCATATTTTCTACAGGAGTGTTCCACACAGATTATTTAGAGTCAGAATTGACCTCGCATGCAATTTCTATCGCTAGATCTGGTGGAAGCGGCCATAGCATGGAAGTGAGTGATGATGGTGCGTAACTCGGAGACCCCGCCTGCGATGCATAAGTGTTGGAAACCAACAGCGGAGGTGGGCATCTTTTGGCGGCAAAAGATACGTGGTGGGCAACAGATACGTACCTCCTCTGCTGCAGTAGCGATACTAATGCCATGTACAGTACGCAAGCCAGACGGGGTTCACCGCTGTAGAAAGTCGCCTTATTGAGCGGATGGGGTATATCTCGTCGGTGATGCGCAGTGTTGCAAAACCACAGCTGAGTGGCTGAGGTGCCTATCCTTTTGCAAAAGATATGGATCTCCTCGCAGAAACTAATATGGATATTCCACCAATCCAGGCTAGACGAGCTGCGGTGCTAGTAAAAGTAGGTCGCTTGGTTCGCTGGACAAGGTGCTTGAGCGATATTGGCGCCTATATCGCAATCCTCCGGTGATGCGTAGTCGGAGAACGACGGCAAACGTCGTATCTTTCGCAAATGGATACCGTCAACACGTCTAGCCATTACTTACCAGTCATTCGTGCGGTCTTCCATCAAGTACGGATCGTGGGCGGAGAGAACCGATGGTTGAGACATCCAGTTGTGTGCTGTCTTCGATTCTGACGAGCACCCTTTCCTCGCTGTTCGTCACTTCCTTCGATCTTCCACTTGCAACAATCGATACAGTTTCTGAATGACTGATGCGGTATCCCTGTCTGTGATCGAGACTTTGCTTGCCAGTCAAACAGGGCTTGCCGTACGTTGGTATAGTGCGGCAAAGAGTGATGGAATTCGATTGCAGCACAATTCTTCACCACTTCAAAGGCGATGCATTCGGTTTGATCCTGCAGTGATTGGCACAGTTCATATCGGACACAGTCCCTATCCAGTTTGTATACGAAGATAGCTGCCTCCAATACACCGTTGATAAACTCCTGCACGAACTGCGGTTTGATGTAGAAGCAGAAAAAGAAGTAGAGAGGATCGCCTGTAAGGGGCTTGTTGAAGAGATGAGGGTCGGTGGGACCCACAATCTTCCAGCGAGACGCATTGGCACCATCCATGACATTGTGAGAGATAATAGGTCTCTGCGTGGTCCTTGCTCTGAACCAAGTCCGTTCGCAACGAGTCTGATCTCCCACTGTTTGTAAGCGCTTGACGAGATGCTTCTTCACCTTCAATCTTGGTCATAGCGACAACGAGCTCAGGAGAGGGGTTGCAGTCAGCGGAGCGTTGATCCACCAGATGGCTTAAAGTGCTTGCGACTCACTCACTTCATCTACATCCGGGCTCCCTCATCGCGTCCCAGCCATGGCACCTACCCGGGTACAGTCTCATTGCCTTCCATTCTAGGTAGAATCAGCTCTAGAGTTAACCCCGGTACTAGAATCAACATCACCACCCTGCGGCACTCCTGCTTCGTCTAGCCTTTGATGGGCTCTGAGGATCGCCTCTCTGCGGCACTCCTGCTTCGTCTAGCCTTTGATGGGCTCTGAGGATCGCCTCTTGGAAGGGCCCCTGACCTTCGTTGATGCTTCTATTTGGCGGCGATTCGTATGGTATTGGCTTCCCTGGAGGCAATGCTGCTTGAGTTTCCAGTCTTTGAATGAGCCTTTCGAGCTCTCGCAAATCATTCAAGTCAGAAAGTAGGCTGTCACAGCTCTCATCCTTCACTAACGCTAAAAATTGAGGAATCACGACAGCATCAATCAGAGCAGACCCCACGAGCGGTGCAACGGTATGAGGATCGATGCGGTATCCTTTCGTCGGGCAAAGGACAGCGTCATGCATATACGTGAACAAATCAAGACGCGTGCAGATGGCCTCTTTTCTGGTTTCCTGGACTTGTTCAGTGGCTTGTTTCAGCTCCATGGCGCGCTGATCATGAGCATTGCTATTGTTTCCTTCTTCGTCACGATATCTCTTCAGCAGATCGTGCTCTTTGACTACTGCCTCTGTAAAGCCTTGGATGGCCCGGGCGAAAGCTGCCAACTTGGTTGTGAGAGAGAACTCAGTCTGGGGAGGGGACGTGTAGTTCACTACCAACACAAGTGCTGCTGCCGACAACGTCCACAGACATCGATAGAAGATCGTCACACCCATGGGCGCACCAACTCCCACTGAGGTACAAAACACCCAACTTGTCACAAAGAAGGTAAAGAGCGCATAGTTGGCGGGAAGAAAGATACACACCGCATAGGTATTGAGGCCCAAAAGTATAATCAGTGCCCAACGCATGGAAAAGAGGGGCGAAATAGCCGCGCCCAATCCAATGCCAAAAAGTGTTCCAATGGTTCTGTGAGCGACTTTATCGTAGGTTGCGGCATCTCTGGGACCCATAATCAGGGCGACCGTCATGGGAAACCAGTGTGCAGACAAATTTCTTTCTGCAAGAATCTCCGGTAAAGAGGCTAAGGTAAAGGCAACTGCAAACCTAACGGCGTAGCCCCGAACGGCCCAGCCAGGATCTGCGTTCGGCTTCGGTAGCTTGGACGGAAACGCCGAACGGATCCGTTGTAGCAAAGTGCTCGGAGATGAGAGAGGAGGGAATTGCTCTGTATCCAGAATTGTCTGTAGAGAGGCCTTCACTTCGGATTGAAGTAGGCTCACTAGGGAAGGAACATAGTTCACGCGCATGCTTGCTTGTGCCACTTCCACCACCTCAACATCTCCTGCCACCATGGATGGATAAAATTCCGCAGCAGCCTGATCAAGTTGTATCGCCCTTTTCTGCAGTTGCATGCGAACATAGGGCACATAGCGGACCACCAAAGGAAACTGAAAGGCATATCCTACATCTCGAACCGTATGACCCATTGCACGAAATAGAGTATCCATGATTCTGTCCTCTTCGGTAGCTTGTTTGCAGCCATTTCCAGCTTTAGATTGTCTGTGTTGTCGCACCATCTCATACCCATTGGAGAGACATAGCGATGCCGTTCTAATGGTATCGGCGTGTTCCATCATTCTCAGCAACCAGGCCTTGGCCTGTGGGTCTTCCGTTTGATCTTGCTCTATAAAATCAAGTGTGCCGCAAATGGATAGCGTGACTGTAGGCACACGAGTATGCCCAGTGTGTCCCAGAGTTCCCCATTGAGCACTCCACCGTTCCAAGTTGGATCCAAAACCATACCAGACTTTGAACATGTCGGTTCGAATCGCATCTCGGTTGCCAACGAATTCTGGCAACAACGCTGCCAATAGGGAACAGGAGCCTCCAAAAAGAGTCCACAATACAGCATTGGCCGTTCCGTTGTATCCATCATTATTGCGATGAAGGGAACCTTGAATGGCAAAGAGTGCGGCTCCCAACTTCATGGACAAGACCAGGGTAGCATCTCCAAACAACGGGCTGCAACCGGTCAGAAATGCTACACACGCAGCTGCAATGATACTCCCGACAATCGATTCATAGAGCAACGATGGAATCATGGTACCCATGATCACTACGGATATGAGTGTCAACCCCATGGCATGAAGTCGATGGCCTAGTGATCCATTGGCATCAGTCAATCCCACATACAGTGCTCCCAATTGAAAGGCCGTTGAATTCGAGTTGCCAATGCCAAAAATGATCCATTCCATAATAATGACAATCGCCGTTCTCATGCCTGGAATGAGAGCAATCTGAGTGTGATCAACCGTCACTAAAGAGCGGAGAAAGGCTCGAAACCGTGCCTGACCGCGGGCTGCATCAGAGATGACTGCTGTCGGAGGGTTGCTAGCGATATCATCACTTTGTCCATGGTGCAAAGATCTCTTCAACTGATCACCACTTCCATTATGTACCCGTCCGCGGGTTGCATCAGAGATGACTGCTGTCGGGAGGTTGCGAGCGACATCATCATCACTTTGTTCATGGTGCGAAGATCTCTTCGACTGATCACCACTGCCAGAACCGTCACTCATATCTGACATTGCTCGAGCTCCTATACAGCAGACACCAGCCCTTGTTGGTGCCTTCGTTCAAGCAATTCGTTTGTTCTGGTTGTATTCTTACTCCCAACTGCTCCATTGATGGTCGCGAATCATGGAATTTGTGACCTCTGACATCGGAATCATAAGATGAGATCCTTGTGTACGCCACTGACTTATGCCACCGCTACATGTTTCCACTGTCCGCTTGTTCCGTATGTCACACTGTACTGACGTTCCAAGCTAGCGCAAGAAGAAAGAGCGCCATCACCATCATCAACGGTTACAAGATGAAGACCTGCGCACGCATTTCTAGCATCTCAACCACTTCTATAAGCGTACCATGAATCGCCTCCTGATTGCGTGTGTCCTAGGGGGTGCAACCCTTACAGAGCCTGCCTGGGGATTTGGAGGACTCTTTGATGGCTTCCAAAATCCCTTTGCTCCTACTACGAATGATGGACTCATGCCTGAGAAGAAGAACAAACGGCTAGTAGAGCTCAAACAGACTCTGCTGGAGGAGTGCCGGCAGGGAAGTGAGCGACAACGAATCGAGGAGATTATTGCAGACCTGCAACAAGTTTCTCCAGTCCCAGAATCTGCCACAAGTCCGCTGTTGCAACGCAAGTGGCTCCTGGAGTGGACGACGGAGAAGGAAATCAACATCTTCATCGACTGGAACATTAGCAACCTGGTGACACAAACCATTGATGGACCAGTATTGGAGAACTGCATTGATTTCAGTCGAGGCGGCTTCTTGGGCGTCACGGGGTCACTCTCGACCGAAGGTGGAGTCCGGACAAACTTTGAATTTACCGAGGCAACATTGGATCTCGGTGGTTGGGGGTCCTTCAAGCTCCCACCAGTAGGTAAGGGTTGGTTTGATACAGTCTATTTGGATGACAATCTTCGAGTAGACACGAACAGTCGAGACGATATTCTCATTTGCACTTCCATGGAGTAGTGAAGAACACTCCTCCAATAATCAGCAATAATGAACAAAGAAGTCTATTTTATCTATTGGTATATGAAGATGATATGTAGTGCACGCACCGTGGCATGTGCCAGACTGAACTGAACTGGAGAACCCCTACTTACTCCACGGTAATGCCAGGCAGTGATCCATGTCGTGCACTCCAGGACTGGTCCATGAGGTGCGTTGTGCGGTCCTTGAAGTCTCTTCCACTATCTCGAGTGGAGATCTCGCCGCACAACCTCGCTGCAATCTGATGAAAGGATGGACGCTTCGTACCCTGTTGGCGCCAGCACTGTATCATGAGAAGCCTCATGTTTGGATGCAGCCATGCAACAGAGCATAAGGCTGGTCGCTTTCCCTTTACGACCACGTCCCGAAAGTGCTTATCGGGAGAATGCGTTCGGAACGGTTCCACCAACGCTGCAACTTCCCAAAAGAGAATGCCAAAGGAGTACACGTCTGCTGACAAACCATAGTCTTCACAAAGTGCTACTTCGGGCGCCATGTACCTACGAGAACCGGTCAAGCCAGTCATCTCGAACCCTTCAGTGTCTCGCTCCATCTCCTTGCACAATCCGAAATCAAACAATTTGACTGTTCCGCGCACATCAAAGCCAATGTTGTTGGGCTTGAGATCTCGGTAACAAATACTGGAGAGTGATCGCTGGTGAGTTTAATGTGCTCAGCTGACACTCATATTCGACTTCACATCATGACCACTTACTTGTTCCTATGAAGGTATCGCATCGCCCTAGCAATATCGTACATGGCAATGAGACGTGTCAACTCCAGAGCTTTGGCATGATCCCATCGCTTCGCAAGGTTCATCATGAACTTTCGAGTCTTGCCTTCACTCTTCCATTGCACAATGGCCTTGTCCAGGGTGGTCACCATTCGATCCAGAACAAGACCGAAATCATCGTGACCAGGTTTTGCCACGGTAGCTCGCATCTTGATAATGTTTGGATGTGAAAGAGAGGCGAGGAATTTTGCCTCCTTTGCCAAATCAAGACTTGCCCCCACCTTCCAAGCGCCATCAATATCTGACCTGAGTCTTTTCAATGCGAATCGAGACGACCCAGTTGAACTGAAACAATGTTGCTTCATATACGCTCGATCTAGTTGTATCGGTGATCGTTCATCATCACTACTACACATTTCACTGAGCAACAGCTTGGATCCGCTCCTTTTTGTGGGCACCATCACAATCTGCGTCATGTCATTGAACGAGGCATGTCGAGCGAATCCCACTTTTGGTTGTTGTTCATCTACCTCGAGTGTTGCCGAGTCTTCGGCGGTACTGTCGTCGTCCCGTACACATCGACAGCATCCACAAGGCCCACAATCGCCACGAGGAAAACCGGTCACTTCAAAGACATCTCCAAATTCTCCCCGTCCCAAAACGTCGCCGAAATCAATTTCTGTAGTCGTTGCATACATGTAGATAGACCAGTTAGTGTTGGTATCAGAGGCAAAGAGTGAAAGGAGGAGAGGGGAGACGTCCCCACAGAAGAACAGGATCAGGATGCGAACCCCGGCATAAAAAACACGGTTTCATTCTACTCACCGTCGGGAGCATATCGGGGCAATGGAGTTGGGGGTTTCTCATTGAAAAACGACGAACTGTGGTCCATCCTCTCCAATATGGACTCTATTTGTTTCATTAATCTCTTGTCAGCTCCATGGGCGCCTTCCACCTTGGGAGACCTTGTCCTTTGAAGAGACATGTTGTTGTTCTGGCGAGGCATGTCGACGTCACGTGACTTTTTGTGTTTTTCTCGTTAGAGTTTTTTTGTGTGAGATGAGAGATTTGTGCACGCACCGACACTGAAGACACTCGGAGTCGAACGGTTCATTCCCACAGTTTGACTTTTTCAAATCAGATTCCTCATGTCGCGTAGAAAGATAACCAATCTCTCATACATGTAGGAACTCTCCCGTGGATTCTCAAATCACAATAGAGACAGGTATGCGCTGGACAATTTTGGAGTGATTCCATGAGAAGCAAGAAGCTCAAACGCGATGTTGATGGGTGTCAACTTTGCGAGAGCAGCCTGTTGATTACAGCTGCCCCTCTCTTCGAGAAGTTGGATCAGCTATCTGATGAGAGAAGGCAAAAACGAAAACAGGTGTACCCAAGGACAGAGCTGAGAAAGGCTTCACTGGTTCCTTGTGAGGCTTGGCTTGGCGCCATGTTAGACAGCGTGCGCACACTGGTTTTACTCATCAGTCTTGGATCGTTTCTCTCGAACTATGCAGCCAGCTCTCAGGAATAGTGCATTATTTGTTGCAAGGAGAGCGTGGCAGATGCCGTGGGCCTCGAAGTGCGAGCTGGGAGCTGCCCAAATTGGAAAGGCAAAAAAAAAACATTATGCAATAAAGAGTGTAGTTCCACAGTAGGAGATGATAGTGTCATCTCCCGAATTGAACTCCAAAGTTTGTGGTTCCTACAGATGTGTGACCAACCCCGTGATGCATGCCGTGGTGCATACCATGATGGTGGTGATGGTGGTGGCTTCCGTGATGCATATCGTGGTGGTGGTGATGATGGTGGTGGTTGTGGATTCCGTCATACATACCGTGGTGATGATGCATTCCGTGATGCATACCGTGATGATTGTAATGATGCATTCCGTGATGCATACCATGGTGGTGGTGATTCAAATGCGCGGCACCCATGCCAACGCTAAAGTTCATTCCTTTTCCGACGAAACTCGTCTTGTCGACCTTTGACGCGCCGACAATGGTCAAAAGAGCCATGGTCCACGGACAAGCACCACTTTCGACATGGAATTCACCGTCTGTCGAACGAAACGATAGTTTCTTTCCTCTCAAATCTGTTACTTTGGCGCCATTCATAGTGGCTGCCTTCTTCAGGCCATCTTCAGTGACGATTTTCAAAGCAAAGGTACGATTAATTCGATTCTGTTCGATCTGAGCATATCTGTATATCGGCGTTCCGTCCGGTTCGACTGTTGCTTCTTGATGAATGAAGTTGGATCTATAAGTCCAAATCGAATATGTATCAGATCGGTGTCCCTCTTCCTTTTGGAGAAAGCAACGGACCACTTCGTCTTGTTGGAGATTCCGTCTTCGAGGTGAAGTTGGATGTTGGACGATTTCAGTTTCTACTTTCGTTTCATCATTTTTCAAAATGTAACTGACATCGTTGTCAAGTGTCGTTAAGGTGTAGACATGAGTGCTACTAAGAGGTCCTGGACCACTAGGAATGTTGCTTTTGATAGGAAGTCCTCTGTTGTTCTTGCATAGATTGAAGCCCATTCTTTTTCGTCCTGTGGAGAATTTGTGAGACGAGTGGGTGAAGGCGCAGATTAGACAAATTTGACAAGAATAAATGGGGTTTTGGAGGTTCAATACCGGTTTTGAGTCTCATTCTTGTCAAAATGCTAGCCAGCTCACAAAATGCTCGAAGAAGTTGTTTCAACGAGAGGTTGGTGGCGAGGCCGTGAACACGCCGTGCGTGTAGACGAGGGGTGATAAGGCGCTTCACGAGCTCGAGGAAACCAGTAGAAGGAGGGCATCGAGTAGTAGGAGGAGGACTCAATACAGTTGCATAGGACGCACAGCGTCTGCGCTCGAAGCAGGAATGATCATCGAAGAGACAGAATCAATTGGCAACTAAACGTTGAGCTGGCATATTTCAGCAGCGGCAGCGATGCATTCTAGTCGAAGCTTTTGGAAAGCAGAATTCAAGCTTTTACTAGTAATGGCGATTACGGGCTACCATCAGTGCTGGGGTGCCATTTCTGTATTTGATTAGCCTACTGTCCCTCCAGAATGAATTAGCCCTCTTCTACTCTGCCCAACTTGTAGAGTATTAAGAAAGTAATAACACGAAGCACCTGTATTGATCAGAATATGATTGCATTCCCTACATCAATACTATAAGTCATTCTTTTTCAACCTAAGAGCCTTTTGCGACAAACCACGTCAACGTCTGTACCTGAGTCTCCACCAACGCTTGCAACCGAGGCACGTGTGTTGGAGGATCACACAGGTGTGCTACCTTAGGAACTTCCGTAGCTCATCAAGACCAGCGACAATGATCATCAAGAAGCATCTATCGACGAGCAACAGCAATTGAATGAAACACATCCATGACTCGGGGAGCAATCGCCGCAAGACAATCGTTGATGAGACCCAAAAAGAATCGTTCGGCCTCTTCGTCCGTGAGATCCAAACGGAAACGACTTTCTACGGACGAAATGACGCCATCTGCATCTGCTGCTGGATTGTTCGAGAGGTCTTCAATACCAGCGTCGCTCATGAGATGGAGCAAGTTGAGCACCAAGCCAGCGCTCTTTCGCAGAATGTTAAATGCTTGACACGCCAGTGAGCAGAATTGTCGATATTCATTTGAGTCTTGACCACCCATGCCATCCACCATCTATAACAGCTGTGTGTGAGAGAGAGGGAGAGAGAAAACAACTATACACACAACTTAAATTAGAAAGATGCTTACCTCTCGTGTCAATCGGAAAGCAGGAGGCAGCGGCTTTGGGTCTCTTCCAAAGATGAAACCAAAGTCAATATGGAAGAAGTTACCAGATGCTTGGAGCATGATGTTGTCCAAGTGACGATCACCTACCGCCAATAGATAGGTAATCACACAGTAACCTGCACAGCTTCTCAGATAGGTTGCCATAACATCAGGCTTAACCTCGTACTTGGCTCCGACTTGACCCGACTTGGATTGGAAAAAGTTCAAGATGGATCCATTGTAGTTGGCAAGGATTTGTGAGATGGGAACTGAGCCATCCACAAACTCCATGATTCCACTGTTAGGAGACATGGCCATAATGGCATATGGCGTGAGACACAAGTCGAGTGTACCTCGCTTCAGCAAACCATCCATGAGTTGAATCATCATCATGACAAGCTGATCTTGTCGCAGGTCGTCGCCAGTCTTGACCATGACTTTGTAAGAAGTAATCGAGTCTCCCTTCTTAGTAGGTGTGGTAATGCTTGATGCGAGTTGCGACTTCGACTCCTTCTTGGAGGCAATGGGGATGCACTTGTCCACTCGAAATTCCACCAGGGCAGGATATAATGCTGATTTGAACATTCTGGTGGAGTTCGAGTAGACGCCATCAACAATGATGTGAGGAGCTGATGGCAAAGGTACAGCCGTACCATGGAGTTTTCGATCAAATCCATTCTTAGAGAGAGATTCACGGAAATGTTGTTCTTTTGCATCCTTCTTGCCACGCGCTTCCCGACTGGCGGTCTGCAATTCCATGATACCAGACACAAACGTGTCCTGCGTTATAAGGATATCCCAGCACGATCGTACCTTCTTTCGATCTGTGCTATCCTGTTTCGACGTACCAGTGATTTTGGATGAGACTGATCTCACGGTTGACAAGAACCCCTTGGATGATCCAACCATTTCTGGAGGTTCATCTACGGACGATAGTCTCGCCTTGAATGAATCAAATACCTCCTCATACTGTGGACCATATGTTTGATCCTGCAATTCAACTTTGAGGTACCAATACAGATAGGTCGCCAGCTGAATATTGTTGGCGGCTCGATCAATTAGAAACTGCGCCAGCGACGAAGAGCGTCTGCCAGGCTCCATCTCCACGTTCATCGTTTCGTACTTGATGGCTTGTACAAGCTGCAGCAGATACAAACGTAACTCTTCGTCGGGTGCTGCTGCCAGAGTGTCAATGGCGTACGAGCGCACAAGGCTCGTTTGAAAGGCCACATGCTTTCCCAGCAACTTCAAAGCATCCGTCACTTCGATAGGACTTCGTTGCCTCCATTGCTCGAGCAGCTCGGCGGCTTGTACTACCTCTGACTCGACTGTCCAGTCCACAGCTAACAGGAACTTGGTCAAAGCCCGTCGATTGTCCACCAAACTGAATCGGAATCTCCACAACAAGTCCTTCTCTTCCAGTGTTGGGTGATGCGAAGGCGAGGCAATAATGGCTGCCAAACGATCGCGTTGTTCTCGATCAGGTTTGAGAGCAGGATCAACTAAACCACGCAACAAGTCGTGCGCTAGGGTGCGATACTTGTCTTCGACAGGATTGTCTTGCTCACGTTCAAAATCATGGTACGGTTGTGATTGCGACAACTGTTGATAGAGCGTCTCTTCGTGAAGTACAGGAACATCAAAGGTGGGGAGCTCAATGATAAGGTAGACTGAAGGAGGAGTCACAGATTTTTCTTCCTCCTTTGCCTGCGCCAAAACCTTGTGACAATGTTGACGAGTCATGTCGTCCAACCAAGGCACACTCTGCGTTTGACCAAAAGCAGGTTTGGATGTCACATGTTCGAGTTGATTCAGCGTTTTCTTTGCTTTCCACACGATATCGTCTTCGCTACGCATAGAGTCGTCAAGCAGAACCCTCTGCAATCCAGTCTTCAGTCTACCATAAGTCTCAAAGAGTTTCAGAGACGACCGATGAATAACTTCGTTTCCAGCTGCAATCACTTCAAAACTAAGAAAAGTATCTCGAGGTAAATCCCTCCATCGAATCGGCAATTGCAACACTTGATTCCACACCCCTACCAAGGAAGTTGTTGTTTGACTTGGTACTGTCCAGTCGAGACCACCAAGACCCTTGACCGTCACTTGGATCCGGCACTCTTTGTCCACGGAGAGCTCACGAATGGCCAAGGCCACGTGTGATGTTTGAGACAAGGATGAGTGCGGCATCCAAGTCACATCGACCCAGATATTTTTCTCTGCAGTATCTACCATTTTCCCTTCTCTCTTCTATGCACAACGCAGTGTGGAAATGGTTCAATGCTATCTTCAGAGAAGCAACGGGAGCAAGCAGAACGATGGTGACAACAAGGAGAGATGCAACACGAACCAAGATTTCAGATCATTCCAAGAAGAAATTTTGACACAGACAGTCAGAAACACTTGCTCCAAGCATTAGTTTCATCGGGAACCCATTACCATTTTACAACAAGAAATATCTTACAGCACACACACCACGCGACGCAGAGCCAGTTGAAAACAACATGAATGGAGAAATATTATGTAAACATTCACGTATATTTTTTAATATACATGTTGAAGATTCTTTATTAGCGAGCCTACCAGCCCATTGTTTGTAAACGATCAGGACAGGTGGCTTCCTCGCCTATATTCCTCTATTTATGTACATATATTTGAAGCCACTATGGGAAATTGTATTGAAATCCAGTAATCAAATCCTACGCACGAAGAAGCACAAAGAAAGTATTTTCATCTCCAGCCTCGTAACCACAACAAATCAATCTTCATCTTCAGCCGCTTCAAGCACTGTCACAAAAATTACTTTGAAAGCATTTGGCTTTGAAGATATTGATATCCAGTATCAACACAATACCATCGAAACATCATCAAAAGGTTTCACAATTTGAAATATCATCACATCATTCATTGGATAAGGTGAGTACTGCAAATGAAACACCATGAGCGAACTGAATCGTTCATTCGTAAGATCTGAAGTCACTTTCACTATGACTTCAGTAGTCTCTGCACGATGGGATACGAATTCGGTTGTCACATGCTTGAACCCCATGTTCAAATTCCGTATGTATTGCTTCACTACTTGTGCATCTATCGACTACCATCTCCTTGGAATCAGCAACGCATGTTGACTTCCCCATCACACACACACCACAACCGTTCTTCCTGTTCAAGTAGCGGAAGTTTACGTTGTTGGCGACGTTCAACGTGGACAGCTGCGCCTTGTTACCTGTTTTTTGACAGTTTTTCTTTCAAATCATCGCGCCAGTTGCTCGTGGTGTAGATTTCACGTAGATTTTGGTACTCACCATTTTTGAATCAATCAACCCCATCTCCAGAACCCAAGCACATTACAACAAACAACAATGAGTACTCGAAGCACTCGAAACAATCCCGTCGAAGAAGAGCCGGAAGAGGCCAAGACGGACGAAATGGAAGTAGATAAGGAAGAAGAAGAGACCAAAGAAGAAGAGATCAAGGAGGCGGATGCTGAAGGGGACGACAAGGAAGAAGAAGCAGTCGACAACGGGGACGACGAAAAGAAGGATGAGAAAGAAGAAGACAAGGAAGCCGAGGGAGAAGAGGCTGACGATGACAAGGAGAAGAACGGTGACAAGGATGACGGGGAGAAAGAAGAGGGGGGCGCTGCGGAAGACAAGGAAGAAGAGACTGCAGAAGACAAGGAGGACGACAAGAAAGCAGACGAAGAGGAAGATCAAGGCGAGGGAAAGGAAAACAAGGAGGTAGCAGAAACGCCGAAGGACAAGGAACCAAAGGCCCCATCAATTAAGGTGGACGAAATTATTCTGCCGCCTCCACCCCCCGCGCCACTTGACCCTGAACTTGTCAAGCAACAAGAACTCATTGACAATACTCCTCCGACTACCGAGCTTGAGCATGCCTTGTTTCAAACCTTGAAACGCAAGGAGAATCAAGTCGACCGTCTCTCCGGCGAAGTGATGAAACTTAAGGCCTTCATCAGCAAAAGGAAGCAGACCTACAAGCGTAAGCGCAAGGACGAAGGTGCTCCGACTCGTGCCCTATCTGCATACAATATCTTTGTTCAGGACCGTTTCTCCAGGCTTGCCAAAGAGAATGAGAAAGCTCTCAACAGTTCTGACTCGGATGCTGTTATGAAACGTGTTCCTCCGGCCTCGTTGGTGGCAACGACTGGAAACCAATGGAAGGAGCTGAACGCCGAAGACAAGGCTCATTACGAGGAAAGGTGTGTATGCTAACGTCTTCTTATTCTTTTGCAATTCAATGAAACACAACTTTCTCACCATCCGTTAAACAGGGCTCGCGAGGACCGCAAGCGTTATGAAGAGCAAATGGCTAAGTACCAGCCGCCTGACAAGCAGGCCAACCGTAAACGTAACAAGACTGGTTACAACATGTTCTTTTCGGCCCATGTTCTTCGTCTCAAACAGTCCGAGGCTGGTGTTCCATCCGAGCGTGGTTCCGTCGCTCGTTTGGTTGGAAACGCTTGGAAGCAACTCACGGCCGAGGAGAAGCAATACTACGAGCGTGAGGCTGACAAGATGAATGGCATGAATCCAGTCGATAAGGAAGATGACGACGAGGAAGGCGAGGACAAGCGTCCTGCAATGCCCGAGTACCCTCCCAACTATCCCGTCCAGCATGGAGAGATGCACATGCACGCTGGCATGCCACCACCTATGCATGGTCATCCTCAGCACGCTGGTCAGCACGATCCAAGGCAGTCTCACCACTACTACCCTCCCAACTATCCTTATGCTCAGCCTCCTTACCATGGATATCACGAACAAGCGGCGGCAGCAGCACAGGGGCAGCATCGTGGTCATCCTGCATATGCCCAGGGACGTGCAGCCCATGCCGCCCACTACCAGTATCCTCCTCATGGACATCCTGGATATGATCAGAGAGGAATGGGCATGTAAACGGAGCCTTCGAGTGAACTTGCGTGTTTGAAATGTGTTTGGGATTGCGTGTACAACCGGGGGGTTAATAGACATGGAGGTCTTCTCAGAACCGACTTTTTCATCGTTTTAAGGATGGAGAAGATGCCATGCAAATTATATTCTAACTTATAATCGAATTTTATTTGTCAACAATGGAGTGCACATACGAATCGATGCGCACCCAAGCACGTGGTCGTCAATACTCCAGGCACCGCGTATTATTACACCGACGCTGCTTCCAAGCACGTCGATATTGCCTGTGGACCTGACTGCACCACCGGTCATGGTTCGGTTCTTCTTGGGCGAGAGCCTTTGTAGGACGCAGACGTATTTCTGTCGACGAGAGCGGCTCACCCCTTTTGGAACAGCATAACCCAGTATGAGCCACATGGAATGGGTGGAAACTGTGGTAGGAGTTTTGGAGATTGTTTCTATGGTGTTGCTGCCATCGGGAACCAACGAAATAATCTGGAGAGTCTCCTGTAGTTACATGCTGAGCCAGTGGCGACAGCACTTTGTTTGCGCGACGGTTAACCACCACAAGACTGCGCTGTCGGGAATACTGCGATGGGCGCTGGAATTCTATTTTCCGTGATCATACATCAAGTCAGTGGCGCCATTTGGAAACTGAAAATTCTTTGCAAGAATGGCTCCCGTGGTTTTCAGTCCGCGCGGAACGAATTGATGGGTGGTGGTGCCTGGTCAAGGTGCCAACACCGCGTACTATGACACCGTTTTCAATTGGCAAAACAGCCTGGGGAGCACATCGACGTTGCTGCCAATGGCCGAACGGAGGAATATGGACGTGGTCTAGGATCTCCGGCGTAGGATCAATGCTGTACCAACGCAGATCCTAACAGTACTGTACCTGGCGGCACGGGTGGTGGGTACTTTTCAAAGTGCTTCTATTCATGGCATTCTGCCTCAGTTAGTAGCTACTTCTTCCTTCATTTCCTTTACCACCGGACATGGAACATCGACACACATCCACGTCTGGGTACCCCCCTTTCCGTCACAGTGACAGCGTGTCGTTGGCCACATAGTAGTATTCACCGTTGTAATAATATCCACCATCATATCGGTAGTAGTGTTCACCTCAGTAGCATCCAACGTCTCCATATCAACCGTATCCATATCCACCGCACCCATGCTAGTATCCACCGTTTTCAGCATTTGTTTGCACGGCTGGTCACCAAAGAAGCACATCTTCTCTGTCTCGGAGCACTTACTACCACTCTCTGGGGCAACATTGTCGCGCCTCCAACACCTTTTAAGACGTTGATCAGCCATGAGGCCCCGTTTGATCGATTTCCACCATGTCGGTTCCGTGTAACTATCGGGGTAGCACTGAGCTATGCCGTTTCTGACACGGCACTCCTCGTTTGCAGGGCATGACACGGCGGAACATAGATTGATACACTCTGGAACTGCTGGGCAAGGTGGATTGGGGCATTGCTCGACCTTTGGTTGACACATCTCATCCACTTCACAAGTATCTTCCTGACATACCTTATCCTCGCACAATGCAGCACCCGTGGAATCAACAACACAATCCTGATCGTTTGTGCACTTGGCTTCATAGCATACATCTGCAACGCATACCGGCATGCCTTGGGCATCAACGACACACATTTCCTTCTGCGGATGGCACTTCTTGCTCAGGCAAACATCAGCAGTGCACGTTGCGCCCATAGCCGTTTCAACGCACTTGGACGTCTCGACGGAACAAGTGACGTCCTCGCACGTCAACTTTGCCTGCTCAAGTTCGTTTACGATTACAGGGTAGTTCATCTCGAATTCAGGAGCAGTGTAGTTCGTCTCCAAGCTGCTGATGGTGGAGTTCTGGGCTGTTGCGTTGGTTGTGTTCCACTCCCCTCCTGATTCAACGATCTTCCAATCTTCGCCGGAGCTCTCCAAAATAGGAACTTCTGGAGGAACGATGTCAACAATCGTGAGTGGATCCTCCATGACATACTCTGGAGGATCCTGGGAGGCCTCCAGTGCTTCTGAGGTGACGGCTCCCACGAGAAAGAAAAAGAAGAACAACTTCATGGCGATGCACGGCTTTATGCACTTTTTCGGATAAGTTGGAATTTGTGGAAGCGCAACTCCCCGTCATATCAGATATCATAAAATGGATAGTTACGAATTTTAATAGCGCTATTTTGGACAGCAACCGATTTGGTGTTGTCATAAGACTATTCGATCCAATCAACCGTTATGAAATCTTGTGTTGTGTGGTCAGTTGTCAGCGTAATGTACTACGTGTAGACACAAGTTGCTTTAGGGACTCACCTGATGAGTTAGGAACTATGGAAGCGCAGCCCGTCACATGTTGGCATCGATTCGTTCTAACAAAGAACAACTGTATGTTACCAAAATAGTACGGTTGACAACAGCCAAATCGTCACTTTCCTGCTTCCTTTAAATCTCGATTTAGTTCGAGAATTTACCTCGTTCTTTCTTGCATGTACGAGTAGGTGTAGATAGTAGCCAGTATGCACCGCGACACTGCACGCAATTTTGATGACAATGGGGGCAAACTTTGTCACCGTCGTTCATCCAGTTTAATTGGTAGGTCGCGACAATAACAACGGGCATCATGACTTGATAGTATCAAGTC
>JAVCKV010027088.1:0-24642 GCA_032274145.1 Herpochondria borealis | reverse complement strand
CTCGTATGGGAGTGGCCATACAGCGTTGTCGCGCCTTGTCAACATCTAAAATGAAGACACCTTCAACACCTCAATCTATAACGCTTTGGGTATATCATGAATAATGAAGCTCAATATTCTTACGACCCCACACCCTTTCTAAAGCATCTAAAAGAACCTCACTGGCTTTAACTCGCCGATCACCCAACTGCACAGTTATTATTTTTTCTTCAAAAATTAAACAGCAATCAAGGATAATATCACCACCAGAGTAATCATCAAATAAAGAACAGACCCACTGCGCATTTTTCTCAGTCAGCTCACTTAAGTTGCCACGCAATGTAATCCTCTTTAACTGCTGCTGTCGCAATTGATCTAAATCCACTAATTGCTTTGCAGACATTTTACACTGCCCAGAATAATCATCAAAAGAAACATCGCCTTCAATCATCAATAGTTTATCGACTTGAATAAGCTCAATATTCTCCTCATATTTTTCAGAATAAAATGAGATATCCATTCGGCCAGAACGATCGTCAATAGTCACAAAAGCAATTTTTTTCCCTTTTTTGTTACGCATAGTTCTTATACCAACAACAATACCAGCAATTTTAGCCGGCTTACCCTTCTCTGTTGGCCGCAAATCTGCAATTTTCATATTCACGAGGCTTTTAATTTCTGCAGCATAAAGCTCTAAAGGGTGTCCTGAAAGATAAAGACCAAGAGTATCTTTTTCAAAAATTAATCCCTGCCTAAAACTCCAAGACTCAGCATCCAGCCACTCAATAACTGGTGTTTCTTCAACATTCAAACAACCAAAAAGATCGCCCATCCCTTGATCTTCTCGCTGACGCTGCTGAGTTGATGCTGTCATTGCTCTTTCCATATTAGCAAGCAAACTTGCA
Source organism: Herpochondria borealis (assembly GCA_032274145.1). Classification (NCBI taxonomy): domain Eukaryota; phylum Rhodophyta; class Florideophyceae; order Ceramiales; family Ceramiaceae; genus Herpochondria; species Herpochondria borealis. The sequence goes on along the minus strand of JAVCKV010027088.1, from coordinate 23,758 downwards.
CGATGAGGGCCTAAGCCATCCATAGCACCGGATTTAATCAGAGCATCCAATGATTTTTTATTAAATTTTCTCGAATCAACAGTTGTTAAGTAATCATAAATTGTATGAGCATCACCACCACTCTCACGGCAAGCAACAATTTCTTCAATTGGAGCCTCACCCAGCCCTTTAATTGCGCCCAAACCATAGATTATTTCACCTTGATCAGAGACTGTAAATGCATACTCTGAATATCGAATATGCGGTGGCTTTACCACTAAACCCATCGATCGACATTCTTCTATTAAAGTCACAACTTTTTCTGTATTATGCATATCAGCGGATAATACTGCCGCCATAAACTCTGCTGGATAGTGCGTTTTCAGCCAAGCCGTTTGATAAGATACCATTGCATAAGCTGCTGAATGGGATTTATTAAAACCATAACCAGCAAATTTTTCCATCAAATCAAAAATAGAGCCCGATAATTCAGAATCAATACCTCGATCAGAGGCTCCCTTCACAAATATTGTACGCTGCTGCTCCATTTCTTCAGCTTTCTTTTTCCCCATAGCTCGGCGGAGCATATCCGCACCACCAAGAGTAAAATTTGCTAAAACCTGGGCGATCTGCATCACTTGCTCTTGATACAAAATAACACCATAGGTATTGCGCATAATTGGCTCTAAATCTGGATGAGGGTAAACAACCTCAGCTCGGCCATGCTTTCGATCAATAAAATCATCGACCATTCCCGATTGTAAAGGGCCTGGTCTAAAAAGTGCGACAAGAGCAATAATATCTTCAAATGACGATGGCTGAAGGCGCTTAATTAAATCCTTCATACCTCTAGATTCTAACTGGAATACTGCAGTTGTTTCAAAAGCTTGCAATAATTTAAAGGTCTTTTTACAGTCGAGTGGTAGTAATTCTATATCAATCTGATGGTCTGGATGATCTCCATGTCGTTTCTTAATGTTTTTTAATGCCCAATCAACAATTGTGAGAGTTCGTAGACCTAAAAAATCGAACTTCACTAAACCTGCTTGCTCAACATCATCTTTATCAAACTGTGTAACAAGATTATCCCCTTGATCATCACAATAGAGAGGCACAAAGTCTGTTAACTCTGAAGGTGCAATAACAACACCTCCAGCATGCTTACCAATATTTCGCTTCATCCCTTCAAGCTTCAACGCCATATCAAGAATTTCTTTAACGTCCTCATCATTATGATAAGCGGCCTGCATCGTCTCTTCTTGTTCCATCGCTTTTGTTAATGTGATACCAACTTCAAAAGGCACCATTTTTGAAATTCGATCAACAAAAGGGTATGGCTTTCCCAGCACCCGACCCACATCACGAATAACAGCTTTTGCTGCCATAGTACCAAAGGTAATAATCTGCGATACCGCATTTCTACCATAATGATCTGCCACATAATCAATCACTCGGTCTCGACCATCCATACAAAAATCAACATCAAAATCAGGCATGGATACTCGCTCTGGATTCAGAAATCGCTCAAATAACAAATCATATTTAATAGGGTCTATATCGGTGATTCCAAGAACATAAGCAACAAGAGAGCCGGCACCAGAGCCACGTCCTGGCCCTACTGGCACGCCATTATTTTTTGCCCAATCAATAAAATCCATTACAATTAAGAAATAACCAGGAAACCCCATTTGTATGATAATAGCAAGCTCTTCATCTAATCTGTCTTGATAGATTTTTCGGTCTGTGACAAGCAGCGTATTTCCAAATAATTTTGTAAGGCGCGCCTCTAAACCTTGCTGTGATCGCTGGCGAAAAAATTCGTCCAGGGTCAGGCCTTTAGGCGGCTTAAAGTCTGGCAAATAATTGGTGCCTAAGGGAATTTCCACAGAACATCGCTTTGCTATCTCTACGGTATTTTGAATCGCTTCAGGAATATCTTCAAATAAAGATTGCATTTCTTGAGCGGACTTAAAATACTGATCACGAGAATATGGTTTTGGTCGCCTTGGATCGTCTAAAACATGACCAGAATGAATAGCACAACGAATTTCATGTACATCAAAGTCATCAGCAGCAAGAAATCGAACATCATTAGTAGCAACAAGAGGTAAATCGTACTCAAGCGCTACATCACAGGCTTGAGATATGTATTGATTTTCCCCTGGCCGACCTGTTCGATGCAATTCTAAATAAGCTCGATCAGGAAAATGTGCTTTCAATTGATCAATAAAAGCACGAGCTATTTCTTGATTCGTGTCTAACAAAGCTTTGCCAAGTACACCTTCAACTCCCCCGCTAAGTACAATAACTCCAGCTGTTGAGGCTACAGTGAGCCACTCCCAATCTATGACAGGCTTGCCAAGCTTTTGATTCTTTAAATATCCATTTGAAAGCCATCGAGTGATAAGACGATATCCCTCCAGGGTTTGTGCTAATAGTGTTGCACGCCCTGTAATCCCCTGAAAACTTAGATCAATATCACACCCAATGATTGGTTTGACCCCAGCCCCTTGAGCTGCTTTTTGAAACTTAACTAATGTAAAAAAGTTATTGAGATCTGTTACAGCAACTGCTGCCATATCTAATGCAATAGCTCTTTTAAGTAATGGTTTGAGTTGGACTAAACCATCAACTAAAGATGCATCTGTGTGCAAACGTAAGTGAACAAAGGATTGCGGCATCTGAACCTCTAAATTAATGTCATTGAGTCGTCACTGGCCGGAAATAACGACGCAGTACAGCCTAATAGTTGCGCAATGCGAGCTGCATTGTGCTGATTAAATGCTTGCCAATGAGCGAATTCTGGCCATAACTGGCGCCGCCAAATTATAGGCAAGGGTATATTAGGTTTTAATTGCTGATATATGTCCTGAATACAATACCATATATATGCTTCTTCAGATTGTATGCATCGAGGTAATGTGCGCTGCTGTACATCTTGCTTTAGGCCATGAAAGGCGACAATATCAATATCAAGAGGACAACAATAGCGCTGCCTTCGCCCACCAACTAAAAGCTCTGTCTGCTTTAAAAAAGCTGTTAGTGCTGATATATCAAAAGATGTTGCAAGAAGAAGAACGCCATTCGTGTAGTGCGGCGTTTTGCTCACGGAGGGATCAGCAGGATTATTCAAATACCAATGCGAAAGACAGCAAATATCTCCAACTTTGGATAAGGCCTGAACTGCACCCAATAACCGAACTCGCTCCTGATCATTAGAGCTTATACTCATTAAAACATCATTCATAGCAGCCTCTTATCGAGTGCGAGTCATTTTAACACCAACCTTTAATGCTGTTGGTATGGCAGCAGGCTTATGAATTTCAACAACGACTTCAGCAATTTGAGGCCGTTCTAAAATCGTCGCTGCCAATGTGTGTGCATAATGCTCTATGAGTTGGTAATGTTTATCTACAGCCAAAGACTGTACTTCTACAGCAAGAGCAGCATAATCGACAGTATCAGCTAAATCATCTGATTTTCCTGCAATCGATAAGTCAACAGCAAGCTGGAGACTTACAAATAAAATTTGCTCAACTTTCTTTTCCCATTCATAAACCCCGACCTTTGCATTGATTTTTAAATCATTGATATAAATACTATCCAAGGGGGCAGACGCAGATGATACACTCATAATTTCTAACCTTAATTATTGCAATTGTCCTGTAACTCTCTCTATTTTCATTTCAATATGCATCACTTTTAGCCAGCTTCTTGCTGAAAGTGTATACTGAAATGATGACACTCTAATTTCCTTTTGCCCTTTTGCCCTTTTGCCACAGGTACTTCTCATGAGCTATAAAGTCTTACGCAGTACAATTATAACCATTTTGGTCTTTTGCCTCACACAATTTTCTATCACCGTAAAGGCTGATGATTTCTTACCAATGAGCGAAGCATTTCAAACAAGCATTTCAGTAGAAAATGGAGTTGTAACGGCACGCTGGGCGATAGCACCGGAGCACTATTTATATCAAAAATCTCTTGATATAAAATTAAAAGACCCGTCCAATACAATGATTAAACTAGGTAAAAAAATAATTTCACCTAAAGGCAAAACAAAGCAAGATGAATTTATGGGTGAAGTAGTTGCTCATTACAATGAAGTGAGCGTCTCCAGAAGCTATACCCTTGCACAAGCGCAAGATGCCACATTTATTGCAACTTTTCAAGGCTGTGCAGAAGCTGGGCTCTGTTACCCGCCATCTAAATACCCTCAAAACATTGTACTTCCAGCACAAAGCAATAAAATAACCTCAGATGCTTCCACAAGCTCTTCTACAACGGATACGACAGAAACGGATACGACAGAACTAGATCCTAACGGAAAGCCACTTTGGAAAAGTATTCTCATCTTCTTTGTGCTTGGGCTTGGATTATCGCTAACCCCTTGCGTTTTACCGATGGTTCCTATTTTAAGCAGTGTTATTCTTGGCTCAGATAAAGAAAAACTCTCAACTCGGCGTGGCTTTGGCTTATCTTTAAGTTATGTCCTCGGCATGGCTCTCGTGTACACAGGTGCAGGCTTACTCGTCGCTCTTAGCGGTGCTCGGCTCCAAATTTATATGCAACACCCCTATGTATTATGGCCTCTTGCTACTTTATTTATAGTCCTTGCAATTTCTTTATTTGGCGCCTTTGAAATTAGACTGCCAAGCGGATTACACAATCGTCTCTACCAATTTCAATCGAAAATTCCTGGCGGACAGTATGCTGGTGTCTTTGTGATCGGAGCATTTTCAGCAATTGTCGTATCACCATGCGTTTCAGCACCACTCGCTGGTATTTTGCTCTTTATAGCTCAAGAAGGGAATGCTTACAAAGGTGCATTATCACTCTTCGCTTTAGCCATGGGAATGGGAGCACCGCTTATTATCTTAGGCACAACAGGTGCAAATATTTTACCAAGCGCTGGTGTTTGGATGGAGCGTGTTAAAACATTCTTTGGCTTCATGATGATAATCATGGCAATATATTTGGTAAAACATTTGATTCCCGAACCAACTTTATATTTCATGGGCTCAATATTAGTCGCATTTTTTGCAGTCTGGATAGGCGCACTTCATCAATCAACCCCTACTAGTTCGACGCTCTCTCTTTTTGGCAAAGCCATTGGACTTTGTTTATTAGTGATTGCTGTGCTGTTCATTCAATCTGGCTGGTATAGCCTCTTTCCTTCACAGTACCAAGCAATGAACGGCTCATCTCCTGGTAACAGTCAATTGACTCAAAACTCATTGCAATTTAAAAAAGTAACGACTCTTGAAGAGCTTAATAAAGCATTACTAGATGCAAAGAATGCTGATAAAATAGCAATGGTCGACCTCTATGCCGATTGGTGCATTGCTTGTATAGAGTTTGAAAAAATTACATTTAAAGATCCTGGCGTTCATCAAAAATTACAGCAGTTTGCCCTTATTAAACTCGATATTACGGAAGATATTGAAACCACAAAAATACTTGATCACTTCAATCTTATCGGCCCTCCAACACTCATGTTTTATAATAAAAGCGGACAGGAGCTTAAAAAACTAAGAGTCACAGGCTTTATGGAGCCATCCCCATTCTCAAAAGTGCTAGACAAAGTGACCGCAGCCCCTTAATGTATCAAGTACAAATCGCTGCTACATCACATCCTCAACACATCGACATCGTAAGTGTATTGGGTATGCTCTTTTTGTATACCCAAAGCGTTTTAGAAATAAGATTAAAAATTCAGAGCTAAAAATTAAGATCCTAAAATAATGTCTCATTTTGTTTTAATTGAAGCTCTTGTTGAGCAAGCTTTAAATCATAATTAACCATATCCTGCACAAGACCATCAAAACTAATTTTAGGCTGCCAACCAAGTACATCATTTGCTTTAGTGGCATCCCCCAACAATGTTTCTACTTCAGCCGGTCTAAAAAAATGAGCACAAACAGATACAATAACTTTACCAGTACCATCAAGGGCTTTTTCTTCAATACCATACCCTTCCCAATGTAAAGAAATATTTAATGTCTCAGCAACCTTATTCACAAAATCTCGAACTGTATACTGTACCCCAGTCGCAATAACAAAGTCATCTGGATGCTCCTGCTGCAACATTAACCATTGCATTTCCACATAATCTTTTGCATGCCCCCAATCGCGTTTTGCATCTAAATTGCCTAACAAGAGCGACTCTTGTAATCCAAACTTTATTCGAGTCATCGCTCGTGTGATTTTACGTGATACAAATGTTTCACCTCGATAAGGGGACTCATGATTAAAAAGAATTCCATTATTAACATGCATTCCATACGCTTCTCGGTAATTAACAGCTATCCAGTATGCGTACATTTTTGCACAAGCATAAGGCGATCTTGGGTAAAAAGGTGTTGTTTCTTTTTGAGGCACTTCTTGAACTAAACCATATAATTCAGAAGTAGATGCTTGATAAATTCGTGTAAGCTTCTCTAAACCGAGCAAACGTACTGCTTCTAAAATTCTCAATAATCCAAGTCCATCGACCTCAGCTGTATATTCTGGCTGTGCAAATGAAACCTTGACATGGCTTTGAGCACCTAAATTATAAATTTCAGCTGGCTGTACTGTACGTATAATTTGAGTAAGAGAACCACCATCCGCTAAATCTCCATCATGCAATGTAAGCCCTTGATGATATTCTAGCGACTTTAAGTACTCATATAATTTTTGAGTATTGTCTATAGATGTTCGACGCACAACGCCATGAACTTGATACCCTTTACTTAAAAGAAAACCTGTTAAATAGATGCCATCCTGCCCCGTGATACCAGTGATTAATGCTCTTTTTTTTTGAGGTTTTAACACTTCATGTTGATTACTCATATTTGACTCCATAACTATTGTTTACTAAGGATACACTTGATTGCTGCCAAATATTGGCGATCGAACTCACTCCAAGAATAATATTTCTTCACATACTCATATCCAGCTAAACCTTGCCTTGCTCGTAATGCATCATTATTCAACATATACTGCAATGCTTGCTGAAAAGTTGAATAATTTTCAAACATACTTCCACCAGAACTTTGTAAAATATGATCTTTTAATACCTCACATTTTTTATTTACTAATACAGGGATTTTACAAGCAAAGCTCTCCAACAGAACCAAAGAAAGAGATTCATACTTAGAGGGAATTACAAGTAACTTTGCATTTTTTAACAGGGAATTTTTGATCTCTTCACTCACATAACCTAAAAAATCAATCTGAGGATGAAGAGGTGTTAACATATCTGTACCACCAGCAACAATTAATCTTACCTTTGAAGTATTATCCAATAGATAACGCTTAAAGTAATTAAAAAGATCGCTACACCCTTTACCAAGTGAAACACGCCCAAGATATAAAATATAATCTGTATCAATAAAATTAAACTTATTATTTTGACAAGATTTTTCTGCCTCATTGCCTATTTTAAGATTCACACCTACTCCAGCAATAACACTTTTACTCTGGGTTGTAGGGAAAATAGTATGCATTAACTTAAGCTCACTACGAGTATTACAAATAATTTTCTTGGCAGCATTAAATAAGCTTTGGTATACAGGGAAAAAAGTAGGCGTTTCATTATGTAAGTGTGGCACTAATATTGACTTACTTGCAACAGCATGAAGACAGACCGCGCTGGTAAAATAAAGTGAGGTGCAGAAGATAAAGGCATCATATTGAGCCTCATTTTTACTTATATAATCAAGGAGATTTTTTGAGTGAGGCCCTTGGCTTTCAAGCCAAACTTTACCCTTCTTATCCTCCTTTTGCTGCGGCCTATATGGAATCCAAATGTCGGCAATTCTAAACAACTTTCTACGCCAAAGTACTGGCCAGGAATATTTTATATTTCGCATTGCAGCTTGACTTTTTAATTCGTCTCGTTCTTCGCAAGAAAATCGTCTTATTTTAATAGCATCTTCTTCAGTTATTCCTACCTTATAGTAACTACTCCATGCCCTATAATCTTTAGCCCATGTTGTCAAAACCTCTACATCATAATAACGAGACAGCCTACTGACGACCATTTTGGCATGTACTTCAGCTCCACCATTGACATCTTTCCCATAACGCTGCACTACAACTGCAATACGAGATTTCTTTTTTTGCTCAATAATCTCATTTTGAGAGCTCATTTACATTCACCTTAAAAATTTAAAAATAGCAAATAAGTGCATAGTTTTTAAAAGATCATTGCTTAAATTTTATACCCAATACGGGGCTCACTTTCACCTACTACCATTAATTCATTTATATTGCCATTTAAAAAATGATGATATAAAGCTGCATAATGCTTAGCAGCTTTATTCCACGTAAAGCTTTGCCCATATTGGCTTGCAGCTTGTCGAAAATCAAAATTTTGATTAAAATATTCAAGTCCATTTTGAACGACTTGAATCATAGACTTAGGATCAAAATTTTTCCATTCAAACGTGTATCCACCACCGATTTCAGGTAGACTTGTTGCATCAGAACAAAACACAGGCACTCCCGATGATAAGCCTTCAACAACAGGCAACCCAAAACCTTCATTGAGACTTGGAAAAAAAAATGCTTTTGCATTTTCATAAAGCCACTTTTTTTCTTCGTTAGTTATTTTACCTGGAAAAAAAACTCTATTCTCAACATTTAATTGCTTCGCTATATTCTTCACTTCTTGGCCATATACAGTAGAATTACCTCCAGCAAGTACAAGATTCTCTCCAGGCATTCCCTTCAACATGTGCAATAAAACAATCAAATTTTTCTTTGGTAAAAATTCACCAATTGAGAAAAAAAACGGAATCCCTTTATGCAAATCCAACCCATGAATATTAGGTTTTTTTGCCTCACATTTTTCGTCTAAGCTACCATGATATATAACGAATACAGGCTTATTACCGAGCTTAAGACATCGCTCAATTTCAAGCTTAGCAAACCAAGACCCTGTCGTAATCACAGAAGCTCTATCTATTTTTTTCTGAAGCAGGTCTAGTTTTTTTTTAATTATTTTTTGGCATGAAATATCTCGCAAAAAATTTAGATCGTGAATTGTTAAAATGACCGGTATTATGTCATCATAAGGAAAATAGATAGAATTTTGATTGGTCACATGCCAGAGATCATAAGGTGACTTCGTTGCGAAAAAAGATAACAAATATTGAGGAAAGTACTTTCTCAATATTTTATTCATCGTCCTTAATGGCAACTTAGAGTTAAAAAAACTATAACTTTTAATTGGTGCCAAGCCAACAAATGAAAAACTACTGCTAAAATTAGAGACTAATGCATTAGATAAATGTAAACTCAATTGACCTAAGCCATTGTAAATAGATTTTGATGCCATCAAATCTAGTAGTATTTTTGGCTTGCACATTATTTCTGTATTATTTATCATTCCAAAGTCTCGCATATAATTCAATGTACTTTAGAGCAGATTTTTCCCATGAAAATAGCTGCGCGTGCTGTTGTAGCTGTACGGAATACTGCTCTTGATTAGCCCTCCTCATGCCAGCTAAGAATACTTCCATCATGTGCTCTACAGAAAAATTGTCCCAATAAAAAGCTAACTTACCTCCAATTTCAGGCAATGAGGTTTGTCGTGAACAAAAAACTGGGACACCATATGACATTGCCTCTAAAAGAGGCAGCCCAAATCCTTCTGAAAGGGATGGAAATAAAAAACCATTACAGTTTTGATACAACCACCCTCTTTGTTCATCAGAAATAGAGCCAAGCATAACAACTCGGTCAGCCAAGCCGAACTCTGTAATTAAAGCTTTAAACTCTTGGCCATAAGTGGTTTTATTTTTTCCTGCAACGACCAGTGTATAGTTTTCAAGTGCTGCTAAAAATGGAAGTAACACTTTAATATTTTTTTTAGGTAATAACTCACCAATTGAAAATAAAAACGGCTTAGTTACACTTGGAACAGCTGATCTCGTATGAGCAGCTAGAATTGGCGCTACACCGTTATAAATCACTTGTGCTTGGGATACATTACAATTTATGGTACTCTCTAACTCAAGTCGAGTAAAATCAGATATTGTCACAAGAGCAGATGCTTGTTCCACGCGACTCTGAAGACGATGTATTCTTGCTTGAATTTTTTTTTGACTCTTTTTTTCCCTTAAAAAGTTTAAGTCGTGAATTGTAAATACAGTCTGGGTTGAATCATCAAGAGGCCAATATCTAGAATCTTGATTAGTCACATGCCAAATATCATATCTGTAATATCCTGATATTATCCTTTTAATGAGGGATGGTACTCTATCTTCCATCAAACGATGACGATAACGGACACCACAACCAACAGGAAATAGAAATACTTTATCTTCTGGAATTAAAATATCAATGTCCATCCATGGTGGTTTTGCCTTCAAAATAGCATTGCCAAGATGAATACTGAATTGCCCTAATCCATTATGAATAGACTTCGTTGCGGTTAAGTCAAGCAACACTCTACAATCCATACCGTAACACCCTCACACATTGAATTTCCACTGCATCATATCACTAAACGAAATATCAGACTATACCCAAAGCGTTTGAAATCATCTAGAAGCGCGAGCAAGATCTGCCGACACCATAATACTACACAGCTGAGCAAGTGAAGTCTCTGCGTGCCAACCAAAGGCATCAAGAGCTTTTGTAGCATCCCCTTTAAGAACAGCCACTTCAATAGGCCGATAAAAACTTGGATCAACTCTTACAACCACTTTTCCGGTTGTGACTGCAATTCCAATTTCATTCACTCCTTGCCCATGAAAAACAAGATCAATATCAACAGACTTAAAGGCCATAACTATAAAATCACGCACAGAAACTACTTTATGTGTAGCTAGAATATAATCGTCAGCATGTGGTAACTGCATGATTTGATAAATGCCTTTGACATAATCCTTGGCATACCCCCAATCTCGCCTTGCGTCTAAATTTCCAATGTAAAGGCAATCCAACTTCCCTAATGTAATCAAGGCTACTGAATTTGTTATCTTTCGGGTTACAAACTCAGCCCCTCGAAGAGGCGACTCATGATTAAATAAAATTCCTGTTGAGGCAAACATTTCATACGACTGTCTATAATTTATGGTCATCCAATGGGCATACAGCTTTGCCACGCCATATGGATTTTTAGGGTGGAATGGTGTTTCCTCTGTTTGCGAATCCGACTGAGCTTCACCAAACATTTCAGAGGAAGAAGCCTGAAAGAACCTAATATCTAAATCAATAACACGTATAGCCTCCATAACATTAACTGCACCAATACCTGTGATAAGGCCGGTTGTAGAAGGCTGCTTAAATGATACACCTACAAAACTTTGAGCTGCAAGATTATAGACTTCATGCGGCGCTACATTACGGATAACTGACTGTATACTTTTTTGATTCGTAATATCACACTCAACAATTGAGAAATTCTTGTTCTCAAGTAAACCGAGTTCTTTCAACCTCCAAGAATTTTCTGAGGTTAACTTTCGACACCCCCCAAATACTTGATATTCCTTACTCAGGAGTAGCTCAGTTAAATATGCACCATCTTGGCCAGTAGCACCTGTTATTAAAGCTTTTTTCATAGTAGCTCCTAAAAATTATGCATTTTTCATTCATACGAGTTATCATGTCCACATCTCATTAAATTTGGAATAAAGGCAAGAAGGGAATGACATGATTAGCAACATTACTGGTGGTAAAACCAAAATTTTATTTAAGCAAAAAATTCTCAATAAATATGATATTGATTATTTTAGATGCGTTGATACTGGATTTGTTCAAACAGAAAAACCTTACTGGCTAGAAGATGCCTACAGTAATGCTATCACAAAACTTGATGTAGGTTTATTACAAAGATGCTTTCAAATACGCACAACTGCTACAAAAGTGTTCTCAAGGTTATTTCAACCAAATGCCTGCTTTTTAGACTACGCTGGAGGATATGGCACATTAACAAGATTAATGAGAGACAATAATTTCAACTACTATCACTTTGATCAATTTTGTGAAAATATATTTTCTGAGCATTTTTCTGTCTCTTTCCCACATGAAAATAAAGAAAAAAAATATGATGCAATTACAGCAATTGAGTTCTTAGAGCATACAGAAACCCCTTTAACGGAAATATCAAATTTACTTGAACTCACTCATTTTGTCTATATTACAACCAATTTAATACCATCCAAATATAAAGATATTCGAGACTGGCCATACATGGCATTTGAAACGGGGCAGCATATCAGCTTATTCACTACAAAAGCCTTACAACACATAGCAGATACTCTCGGCGTCTATTTTTACACTGACAATAGTGAACATCATTTTTTCTCAAAAACAAAACTAAAGATCAATCCAGCCTCACTGATTAGAGACCCATTTATTATTAGAAAACTGAAAAAACTTATACATCGTTATGATCAAGGGCACCACAAAGGAAAAAATCTATTTATTGCCGATGTTAATTATATAAAAAATAAATGTGGATCACAAGGCCAATCATAAGCATGAATCAAAAGCACAACTCTAAAAACGCATATCAAAACCAAGACTCGCTGCTGCTGCTTCACGCCGATAGCCTGCCATTCTGCCATAAAAATTGCGTTTATTGAAGTCTTTATCGACCAAGCCAAGTATATTGTAGAGGTTTACAGTGATACGCTTATCATCATCTAGCTGGTATTGAAGCGCGCTATTAAGAAAAATACTGGCGTCAAAGGGCTCTGTTCGACCATCAGATTGGCTACGATTTCTAGCATTGAGCACTTCATTATTGTAGGCAGTGTAGTCTTCGGCGCCTTGGTATCCCCAATACACCACTAGACTACTATTAAATCGCCACTGACTCTTGAGTACACGCCCCCAATTTAATTTGCTGATGTGATTTGACCAATTCTGCAAATCATCACCATAGCCGTAGGGCTCAGAGGTAACAACCTGATTGAGCAAACTCAAACTACTAAGATTAAAATCAAGCAGTTTCGTATATCCATGGGAGAATAAAAACTCGTGCTTGTCTTTTTTATATTTAAGTTCAAACTCTAGACCATGCACTTGAGATGTGCCAATGGTAGTCTCACGAGCTTCTTGCGGTAAAAAACCCAAAATACCATGCTCATAGTAAAAATAGGTGAGCCCAGAGGTTAATTGTTGGCTTATCTGCCAATCATGGCGTAATTCAATTGAATCAATAGTCTCAATTTCTGGCTCTAGATCACTCTCATATCGAAGCTTAAGCTCTGGCTGTTCACTTTTTCTTGCCCCCTGATTGGCGATCAACTTGAGCTGATGCTCAGCTGAGGGAGAAAAAATAACTGCTGCTTTTGGTGAATAAATAAAATCGCTATAAGAGTGCTTATCTACACGTCCGCCAGCAAAAATTGTCCAACGATCATTAATATTCCATTGATATTCGGTCATAAAACTGTGAGTACTCGTATATTCTGGCGAAAGAGCACTTATCACATAACGCTCACGCGACAACTCAAACCCCAAAGCTAACGCATGAGTTGAATCTATATCCCAAGACAATAGTGTTTTTAAGTTAAGTTCAGCTTCACTATCGTTCAGTGCTACGTTCTGACTAACCCCCAATGTTCGTATCGCCCTAAACTTGTCATAACTGCCTTCTACACTCAATGAAAGCCCATCAGAAAACAAAAGCTCTTGTTTTGCTGCTACGGTGTTATGAGTATATTCAGTGCCTCTACCGCTATTAACAAAAGACCCATTATTTTCAACTCTATGTCGAACATTAGTATGTCCGATCATTGCACTGGTTCTGCGAACCCAGAAATCAAAATTTTTCTTTTGAAAATGTAGATGTAGTTTATAATCACTCTCGCCGTTGTTGTCATTCACTACATTAGCATCTGAAATACTCTCTCCAGCTGCAAAAAAAGCACCGTCTTTACTAAAAGATAAGGGTGAGTCTTCTGGCGATGCACCAATATAATCATACATCCCTACACTTAAAAAAAGACCTGAATCTTCTGAAAAATGATGGCCATGACGAACTTCAGCAACACTAAACTCTTCTACCACACCCTGTCGAACATTAATTTCAGTCCCATCTTTAAAGGTTGTTGGTGTAAAAGTTTCAATACTAATAACGCCATTGATCGCGCCTGGCCCATAAATAGCTGAACCAGGACCTCTAACAACTTCAATAGTGGCAATATCACCCAACACTGGTAAATGACGCTCTGATAGAGCACCATAGCTGGTTTTATCATTCATAACCTTGCCATTCACCAACAGTAAGGTCTTATTGTCCAAATCACTAATAATGCCACGCATACCAAAATGCGGGCCTGCCCCACCTGATTTAGCTCGCTGAAAATTTGGCACGTACAACTCTAATAACTCGTCAAGATGTCGAGCGCCAGAATGTCGAATCATTTCGCTTGAAATATGAGTCATACTTGCTGGCACTTTTGATACTTCTGATTTTGTTAAAGAACCAAAATTTTTAACTTTTACTTGGGTAAGCTCAAATAAGCTCAGATCATATAAATCACTTGCTTGTACAGGTAAGCCAGCCCATAACAATAAGAATAAAAACCGTTTCATGGTCACTCCCTCCTTAGTTTGAGCCCATTCATCGAGTATAAAACCTTCAACTACTGATTAAATTCTTGAATCAAATGGCGTGCAGTACTCCCTCTCCCAATCAAATAACCCTGGGCAATTTCACACTTATTTTCACGTAAAAAAGACAACTGTTGAAAATTTTCAACGCCTTCGGCAATCACTGGTAAATCTAATTTCCGTGACATCGCAAGAACTGCCAATGTAATTTCAACATCGTGTGTTATCAGCGGTAAGCCATCAATAAATGATTTATCAACTTTTAAGTAGTCAATCGGAAGCTGACGAAGATAGCTTAATGAAGAGTATCCTGTACCAAAATCATCCATCGAAATGGTAAATCCGAAAGATTTGAGCTCTTTGAGCAACGCAACAGAATGCACCACATCTGCCATCAATATAGTTTCTGTTATTTCAAGTTCAATATTTTTTGGATTAACACAGCTTTCATTTAAGATTGACATCACATTGTGAATAAAATCTTGTGCTTTGAGTTGTTTAACTGAAAGATTGACGGCAACATGGCCCTCACTGGGTAATGCACCAGCGTCGATAAGTTGTGGAATATCTTGGCACACCCTCTGTAAAACCCAATTCCCAATCGGAATAATAAGCCCTGTTCTTTCTGCAATAGGAATAATATCATTGGGATTAACTAAACCTCGCGTAGGGCTTTGCCAACGCAATAATGCTTCATAACTACTGATTGTATTGTTTCCAATACTCAATTGAGGCTGATACACAAGATAAAATTCATTATTTTCAACGGCAGCCCTTAGCTCTCGCTCAAAGGTTAAATTATCTGCAATTTCGAGGCTCATTGAATTTGAAAAATATTCATACGAATCCTTGCCTTTATCTTTTGCTTTATACATCGCCAAATCAGCATTTTTCATTAAGCCTTCACTGCCAAGATCACAGTTATCTATTGATAACGTAATACCAATACTGGCAGTGACCACTAACTCCATGTCATGAACAAAAATTGGTTGTTTAATTTTATCAAGTAACTCAATCGCAATACTGTCAATGGATCTTTGATCATTAATTAAATGAATTAAAATAATAAACTCATCCCCACCAAAACGAGCAACAGTATCCGTACTGTTGACACAAGATTGTATTCGTTTGGCAATAGCGACAATAAGCTCATCTCCAGCATCATGCCCCATACTGTCATTAATTCTCTTAAAATCATCAATATCTAGAAACATAAGTGCAATACTCGTATTACTTCTCGTCGACATCTCAAGAGATTGCTCTAAACGATCTAATAATAAAAATCGATTCGCTAACATCGTTAAAGGGTCATAGAGGGCTAATTGCTCTAATTCATAATGGGCTGATTTTAAGTTCGAAATATCTAAGGTGCTGCCAACATACCCTAATACTTTATTTTTTGAATCTCGTAATGCTTTTGCATGACTAACAACAAAAATTGTATCGTTACTTTCAGTCGTAAAACGATACTCTGATTTAAAATCATCGCCAGTGAGCAAAGCTCTACTCCACTCAGCCATCACCAATTCACGATCTTGTACATGAATGTGGTCAGCCCATTGGTTAAGCTTTTCGAGCCCTTCTTCAATGCTTGCCATCTGTTTCCACTGATGATTTGCATAGATAATCTCTCCATATCGATTCGCCTGAAAGACACCAATAGGAGAGCTGACAGATAAAGTTCTAAATCTTTCTTCACTTGTTTTAAGAAGTTCAGTATCAGCCTCTATTTTAATCAGCATCGTATTAAAGGAATCGATTAAATCACCAAGCTCATCATTGCTTTTTTTCTCTGCTCGTACTGCAAAATCATTATTTTTAGTGACATAACTCATTGAACTACTTAAAAGCTCAATGGGCTTAGTAATGAGTGTTTGAAAATAACGAGCAAGAAGTAGTGAGACTAAAGTAGCCCACATAATGGCACTTGCTAACGCTGAAAGTAATGCATAAGCTTGCTTGTGTAGTGGCACTAAGTTTGCAGTAATTACTAAAATACCAACTGTATTTTCATTATGCATAATAGTTTTTTCAACGACTATAGCTCCTTTGGCTGGCTTCGTACTTGTTGCTGCTAATTCTGGACATGATATCTGATGATTAGGTGAAATATATTGAGCAAATACGATCCCTTTTTTATCATAAATACAGCCAGATAAAATAAACTCATGTGCCTTCATTGCCTTTAAGTTTTTAACGGCTAACTCAGCATCATCAAACTCCATAGCAGCAACGCTTCGATCAGATATTATTTCAGCAATCACCTGAAGATTAGAGCGAAAGTTATTCAGGCCAGTTTGTTGATCATAACTAAATATAATGACGCTCACGATTATAATCGCGGTAATACTTGTTAATAAACTTGCAATCTGAAATTTATGGCGCAGTGAAAAATGAAAGCGATTATTCAACATCACTCAAACTCCCAGCTATCTTTAACAATAGAGTCTGCCACTTCTAATAATTGAGCACTAATGTGAATACCTGTGACTTCCGCTACGTCAAGATTGACTTCTATATTAATATGATCATTGTTAACAACAAGACCTATCATACCGCGCTCATAAATAAAATGATCTCTATCACTCAGGGTTACAATCCCCTCTTCGGGCGCAATAGTCATTAACTTTTGGCTTAGATTGTGTGAGACTTGCCCAACATACATCAGATGACACCCTTTAATTGTCTCTTGCCTAGCATGTTTCGCATTAAATCGAATTATTTTGAGTGGTCTTTTACCAATTGTTGTTCCTTCTAGTCGATAAAATGAAACTGGGAAGTTGTCGACTCCAATCATACACAACACAATTGAACTCTGCTCTGAACTAAAAGAGGTTTCTGGCCATCCAATGAAGTCAATAATTTTTCTCACATAAGCGGCTTTTATATAAAATTCATTCGTGCCTTGCTCTGCTCTTAATGGCAAGGAAAATAAAAGAAGAGACATTATCAAATAAAAATAGATGACGAAACGACTCAAACTAAACTGGCTGGAGCAACTGGAGGCATAAGAAGGCAAAATAGCTTTTTTGAAAAACTTCAAAGGAAATTGCCTCCATATAGCAAGGGCTTTAAAACAAAAATTTGAGAGCAAGGGCGATCAAAATAAGAAGTTTGTTTATACTATAGCCTTATTATTCCTTGGACACCCATTTCTTGGCTGCGTAGAGAGAAATATGAACCTATTTCTAGCAGTCTCACTGAGGCAAACGCAGACATTGTGCGCAACAGGATCAAGCAAATATTGCTTATGTTGCTTTATCCTGTATATTGAGACCGTATATTGAGACTGTATAAAGTATATAAACTATCGTATAATTGCTCGAGATTCACTCTAGGAAACATAAACAAACATGTCTGAGTCGACGCAATACACACATATCATACGAACAGGATATTTAATATTCTTTTCTACACTCACTTTCTTCGCATCCACACAGTTGCATGCACGAGAGATTGACTCTACTCTTGCTCAGTGGACACCTTGGAATGACAGCGCTGATGGATTATGCTTGGCAAAACCGCTCTACTGCGGCTGCAATGGTTACTTTAAAGCACCTACAGCTTCGATAGAACTTGAAGAAAAGCCAAGCTCAAGCACTGGATTTTATGGCGTTGCAGATGAATATTCGTACTCATTTGATGGCATTGCTGAGCTGCTTGGCAATGTTGTGATTCAAATCGATGATCTCCAAGTCAATGCAGAACAAATGTCATTAAATGATCAAGAACAAACAGCCGACTTTTCGGGTAATGTTCAACTTACCCTTCCAGGTTTTCGCCTGAGCGGTCCAGCAGCAGAGATTTCAACCGCAGAACAAAGTGCCATTATTCATAATGCTGGGCTTATTTTCTACGATTCAGGGCTAAGAGGCTTTGCAGATAAAGTTGAACTCAATGGTAATAAAGGACTGAATATAAAAAATGGCGAATTAACATCATGCACCCCAGGCCATGAAAGCTGGATGCTTGCAGGTCAGGAAATAGATCTTGATATCAAAAAAGGCTGGGGCACTATTCGCCATATGCGAATTAAAGTTGGTCATATTCCACTTGTGTATATCCCATACTTTACATTCCCACTCAATGACCAACGAAAATCTGGATTTTTAGTCCCTAAACTTGACATTGCCGAACCAGACTTTTCAATGCCGTTTTATTGGAATATTGCACCAAATTATGACGCCACCCTGACACCTCGCTTTATTGGAAGCCGGGGCAGTATGCTAGAAACTGAACTAAGATACCTTAAACCCGCTTATAAAGGTACATTCAATGTTGACACTCTTCCCAATGACGACCTCAGAAAAAATGCTAATCTTAAAAGCCGTCGCGCTCATCTAGAGTGGGATCATCATGGTGATATAGCGGCTGGTTGGGATTATTCGATTGATATCAACTATGTGTCAGATCCTGATTATTTTGCTGATTTTGGCAACTCCTTAAATAGCCAGACACAATCATTTCTCAATCGAGCCTTAAACATTCGATATATTAGTCCAAACTGGTCTTTCCACACACAGTTTCAAGCCTATCAAGTGCTTGACGATACCTTGGATGATGAAGACTATCCTTACCGTCGATCACCAGAAATTCAGCTCAATCATTTTGATCGACTCACGAATAACCTACCACTTTTTTGGGATAATCGCTTTTCTTATACCTATTTTGAACAACCCAAAGCTATTGTGCCATATGCACATAGAGCCAGCTGGAGATCTATTCTGAGTGCGCCTTTGCCTTTTATTTGGGGGCAGATAGAGCCAAAATTTGAATTACATCATCGTCGATACTATTTTGAAGATAGCGCTATACAAGATCGCCAATATGAATTTACTATCCCAACACTTAGCTTAGATATCAAAGGGTCTGGCCGTAAAAATAATATTCAAAACAGATACTGGCAAACCTTAGAACCTAGGCTATTTTTAACCCATACACCCTCTAAAGATCAAAGCGAAATTCCCTTATTTGATACTAGTGAATTAACACTTGATTACGATCAGCTTTTCCTGAGCAATCCATTTATAGGTGGAGATCAAATTGCTGATCGCCAACAAATAAGCGTAGGCCTCACCAGCCGACTCTTCGAAGAAGACACAGGCAGACTCATTCTGCGAGGCGATATTGGCCAAGGATTTATAGACGGCGACCATACTCCAATTATTACAAGACTCGTGCTGAGCCCACAAGATCGGCTGTACTGGACAAATCAAATTAACTGGCAAGATGATCGTGACGGCCTTTATTCAGCAAGCTCTCGCATAAGTTATTATCGCCCCCGGCCAACATTTCTAAGTACTGATGCTCTTTCTTTGGAATATAGATATCGCCAAAATGATAGTATGCTTGAACTTGAGGGCATCAATCAATATGAGATTTCTTTTGCACATACACTGAACCATAACGTTAAATTACTTGGTAAAGTACGATATGATAACCGAGAAGATCGCACCTTTGAGCATCTCACTGGTTTTACATATACCGGCTGTTGTTGGGAAGCCTCTTTGGTCTATCATCGCCTCATCGAAAGTGATGAGCTATCTTCTACTGCTCTTGATGCAGAACATAGTATACTCTTTGAGTTTAGCCTTAAAAGCCTTGGTGGCCTTGGTGGGGGCCTACAGAGCTTTTTAAAGGAACAAATTCCTGGGTTTCAACCTCGTGGAGATATTCACAGCCTGAATACCAATAGCACTTATAACTGATTACAAAAGGATCTGGTGTCATGAAAGCTCAAAGATATACTACTGATATACAAATACAACTCATACAATTCACATGTGCTCTTCGGAGCAAGCTAGGCACTTTTGTTTTCAGTAGCTGTATTGCGCTTATAATTCAGATGATGCTCATATCAATAGCACAAAGCAAAGAAATCGTTGATCGAGTTGCCATCATTGTCGATGATCAAAGTATCCTTGAAAGCGACCTACATTCCCGTTTAAAAGATTTAAAACTTCAAATAGCTGAGAGCGGCTCAAATGCACCACCAGAGAATATACTCTTACCACAACTCGTTGAACGAATGATTCTTGAGTCCATTCAAGATCAAATGGCAAAAAGATATCAAATCCAAATCTCTGATAGTGATATTAATAATGCGCTCTCTCGTATTGCTCAACGCCAGAAAATGAGTCTTCACCAATACCTTAAAAAACTTGAACGCCAAGGCCAATCAACAAGTACAATTCGAGGCCAAGTTGAAAGTGAACTCAAACACTACCAGCTGCAACAAAGAGTGCTTTCAAATCGTATTCAGGTCAATCCGAAAGAAGTCGACAATTTTTTACAATCAAAAGAAGCCGCAACGAATCAAAATATCGAATATAAATTACGGCATATCTTGCTTCAGGTCAGCGAAAGGGCTGAACCCAAAGAAGTTGAAAAGCGAAAAGAGCAAGCTTTGGCAATCATAGAGTCTATTGAAAATGAAACCAATACTTTTGCACAAACTGCTCTTGCCATCTCCAACGATAGTTTTGCACTCAAAGGTGGAGATATGGGCTGGCGTCGAATCAGTCAAGTGCCCGCTCGGTTCACACAAATCTTACTGCAACTCAATCCTGGAGATATCTCCAAGCCAATTCGAAGCCCAAGCGGTTTTCATATCTTGTACTTAGAAGATAAAAAAGGAGAACGCGCTGTGATGGTCGACAGAGCTAAAATTGAACACATCCTCATTAAACCAAATCAAATACGCTCTGAAGAACAAGCGGCACAACTCGCTGATGATCTTCGCCAAGATATACAAGAAGGCAAAACACTCGCCGAACTCGCACGAACTTTTTCTGATGATCCAGGAAGTGCTCTCAATGGAGGTGATCTCGGCTGGGTGAGCCTTGAAAGTCTTGATAAAACATTTGCAAAAACAGCACAAGAGATGCAACTCAATGCAATTAGCCCAGTATTTCGTTCGACATTTGGCTTTCATATCTTGCGTGTGACTGATCGAAAGCAAGAAGATATGGGGCAGGCGATGCGGCAAAATAAAGCACAACGCTGGCTACAACAAAGAAAATTTGAAGAATATTTACCGGTTTGGTTAAGTGAAATTCGCGCAGAAGCGTATGTTGAATTTAAACCCCCTTATGAAGCATTAGCACGAGATTCATTATGACCTATATCAATAGGTTAGATAATCGATACAGCCCAATAGGCGTTACTCTTGGTGAGCCAGCCGGAATTGGGCCTGATATTTTTGCAATGCTTGTAGAGCAACACGTCTTGCATCAAAAATGTGTTGTTATTACTGATCCTGCGTTACTTCACGAAAGAGCCAAAGCGCTTGATATTACTCTCAATATACAAGAAATTACTGAATCTGAGTTATCCAGCCTTAGTCCAGTTAAAAAGCATCAAGTCTATGTGCTACCAATGCAGCTATCGAGCCGACCTATCCCGGGAAAACCGGTCGTAGACTCAGCTCAATGGGTTTTAAACACTATTAAAAAAGCGACTATTCTTTGCGCGGCTGGTCAGCTCAGTGCTCTGGTGACAGCACCAGTGCAAAAATCAATTATTAATGATGCAGGCATTCATTTTTCTGGGCATACAGAGTATATTGCCAAGTGCATTAATGAAATGCTAAACACCCACTATACTCCGCTCATGATGCTCACATCAGGGCTCTCTTTACCAAAACCTCTACGGGTTGCTCTTGCGACTACTCACCACCCCATACGTCATATCCCTACCTTGATCACCCAAGAGTTGATCACAGAAAAAATTCGCAGCCTTCACCTCTGGCTCCAAGATTTTTATACGCTTAAAAAACCTACTCTTTTAGTAGCAGGTCTTAACCCTCATGCTGGCGAACAAGGCCATCTTGGAAGAGAAGACATGGATATTATAAAGCCATCAATCATAAGGGCTCAAAAAAATGGTATTCAAGCCATTGGTCCATTACCGGCTGATACCCTTTTTACGCCACAATACCTTCAGAATGCTGATGCAGTACTTGCGATGTATCATGATCAAGGTTTACCTGTGTTAAAATATGCAAGCTTTGGTGGCGGTGTTAACGTCACACTTGGATTACCAATTGTTCGAACATCTGTAGATCATGGAACAGCACTGGATCTTGCAGGCACAAAAAAAGCTGATCCATCAAGCTTAAGAGCCGCTCTCCATGAAGCGGATTTAATCACATCACAAGAGTCTCACTGAAGTATGAATTCGAAAAAAAATACATATCAAGGCCATAAAGCCCGCAAACGTTTTGGTCAAAATTTTCTGACAGACCCTGAGCTTATCATCTGTATCGCACAGTCTGCTGAACCTCAGCCCGCTGACCATATTATTGAAATAGGGCCAGGACTGGGCGCTATTACTGATGAACTTGTTGCTTCTGGTGCATACATGACACTGATTGAACTTGATCGAAACCTTGTTGCCCGACTAGAACAAAAGTATCAACAAGAAATCAAACAAGGCAGGCTCAGCATTGAAAATGCTGATGTCCTTCAAGTTGACTTTCAACAGATGATCCAAAAATACCCCAATCGACAAGCAAAACTCATTGGTAATTTGCCATATAATATATCAACACCTGTGCTCTTTCATATTCTTGATCATCAAGCGCGTTTTGAAAGCATGACATTTATGCTGCAAAAAGAGGTTGTTGATCGTATGAGTGCCCACCCAGCAACATCAGCCTATTCCGCCTTAAGCGTGATTCTTCAATTGGAATGCAAGATTGAAAAGCTTCTTGATGTGCCACCTGAGTCCTTTCAGCCACCACCAAAAGTTGATTCTGCAGTTGTACAACTCAAACAAAAAGCCCAGATTGATATAAAGATAAATCAACTACAAGCCTTTAGAAAATTTGTCCATCAATGCTTTCAGCAGCGCCGTAAAACCCTTCGAAACAACCTCAAAGGGCTCTTAGAGGTCTGTCATATTGAACCACTGGGCATAGACCCTCAACTGAGACCAGAACATCTTCAATTAGAGCAGTATGTACTGTTATTTAGTCGCTGGTGCCAAATAGGCGAGCGATGAGATATCGAGGAAAAAATGTTCGAAAAAGCGCAGTTTACATGAGTAAATAAGTATTTTGAGCACTTTTTTGACAACGATTGATCGAGCACAGCCATTTCGCACCAGCGACTATTTAGACAACACAGACAACACAATACACTATTAGAAGCTCTAGAAAGCAATAACCAAAGAGAGTAAACAACTGATGGCCACGTATATTATTGGTGACCTACAAGGC
>JAVCKV010026977.1:3757-24648 GCA_032274145.1 Herpochondria borealis | reverse complement strand
ATCGGTCAGGTTCCGCCATGAGGAACAATGATTACGAATACGACATCCAAGCCTTCGAAGCAAAAAAACCCTCAGACTCAGCCGATTGTTCAACATTTTCGGAGGTAGTCCGTCCTGAGACCAGATATCTTTTCATGGAAAACCACATCTGCGAAGTGGAAAATGACCTGAAAATATCAGATTTACAAACCGAAAATGCACAACGCAAATCTATGTACGTCTTTTACAAGGGGCCCTAAAACTTATCAAGGCGTTGTGAAGCCAATCTTGTTTTTGAAGAACGTATCATCGCGTTTGGGCCTATTTAGTGGCCGTTAAATTGTTGGGTTGCACCGGTACGGAAAGAATGCTATAGCTATGAGATTCCGGAAAATCTGATCAGTGAATTTTTCTCCATCTTTCACAGTCATATCTGAAGGGGTATAAAATTTAAATGAGAAGCCACTTGACATAATGGGCCTTTTCTCAATGTATGATTCTACTCTGAATAAAAATTTAGAACATTTTACATCCAGAAATTAAAATCAAAAATGCATTGGCATGTTACGCTTTGTGTTTCTCGATGGCTACATAATAATTTATACTAATTATATCGCTCAAACTCTACATGCTGGAAGGAAAAATTAAGAAATAAAAAATATTCAAGTTTTTATATTTTGATTCGTAATAATTTTCAGAATCTTCATAAAAGCAACCAAAAACGCATCCTTCAGAAAGATGCTAAGGAATATTCTGTTTTTCATCTCGTGGATAATGGTAGCGTACAGTCCAGGAATAACAACTTTTTAAATATGAACTTTGTGATTTGGCTCTGTCAGCTGTTTCTTTTTTTACTTTTTCATTTGGTCTGTTGGGTGCAGTTGCTGCTTTTTATCATAATCTTCGATGAGAAAATTGCTAAAGTCATTGCAGAACTGAACCAATCTATAAATTAAAATATTTTCTAGGTTGAAAACCGTCGCATTTATAGCATTTGAAACCCTTTGCGACATTTAAATTTTATATAGCTGTGTTTTATTCACTGGAGTACTAAAAAAGTAGTCCTATCAATTTTATTTAGTTTACAGATCGTAGCACTTTCCTGTACATGCGCTGACTTTTATGCGGGTCGATTCTTTCTTGCAACTGAAGAACTGCTAGGCATCTTTCAGTTTAAAAACTTAGAGTTTTTGAAAAGTCACCGCCTGTTTGGAATTACACATAGAGCTGTCTTGTGCAAGAAAAAGGGCGAACATTTCATACAAATATTATCATTATCCAGAATACCACAAAATTTTCGCATCTTATAAAATCTGAGATATTTTAACTACAGTAAAAAAACATTTATTATTATTTTCTTTTAAACTGTAGATGAAATATTACACTTGTAGTCCTCTTCTGAGAAACTAAGGGCCAGAGGAAATTTTCCTCTGAATTACAAATTATTTGTTCTAGTGAAATATAAAATTCTGTTTACCTTTTTTCAGAGAAATTTACATATGAAAGTTCAAAAAGCTAATACAATGCTTTTTAAAGCATGCAAATGCAGATTAATTAATATGAGTATAAAAATTACTCTTTTATTTCATAATTAAATGGCTTTTTGAAGATCGTAACCAGACGGTTCCATAGACACAAGATCGGTTAGAAACTGACATAAGAAATTCTCTGATATAACTATGCAAGGTAAGTAGATATCGAAAGAAATGGTAAGACGTTAAAAATAATTCATCAGAAGTGTAGCAGGGTGACTAACGGAGCCATGTGATTGCAGGAAGAGGGCGCCTGCATTTGTTTCTGTGGCCCCTTTGAGTAAATAAAAGGACGTTTTTCTGAAACGGGTCTATGGATCGGGGTAATTTGGATGGCCTCCCGCCCCAGAAGGGTTGGAGGCATTCCCATGGTTTACATAACTCAGAATTCAAAAACATCAACTACTGTAAAGCAACCGAAATTAAGGAGGGCTGCGCTACTCACTCCCGATAGGAGGGCTTACAAGATATTTACTACAAAGACCTGTGTCTTGAAGTACAGCAAGTTCCACTTCTACAGTCACTGAGAACACAGTAATCTCCAACCACTGCAGTACACTGAGGGTACAGAAGCCTCAAGCCACTGTATTAGAAGAAGTCACGAACAATTAGTTTTATTGAGATCAATTATTCCTCTTCAGCTTTACTGGATCTCTTTACGTAGAATTATTCAATACATGAATAAAAATTAGAATAATCTCTCTGGCGTTAAAGCTAGTTTTGAATGTTTTCTGTTAAAATCTTTAACTGTTTTCTTTTCTTTGAATAGTTGCTTCAAAAAATCGAATTCTAATAGATCTTTAAGAATTGTTCAAGAACTGCAAATAAAACGTAAATTTGTGAAACAGATCGATCGAATTTTTCATTTATCATGTTTTAATAGGAAATTTTAAAGAAATATGGTTTGACGATAGCGAGAAACACGAAGTCAGAATTGTGTTTTTATTATTTCCCGTTGCTTCGTAATGTAAGCAGAATTTCTGCAAGAAGCAATTATGTTGCATTAATAAAGCCTCCGGAAATGAAGTTTGAGAATATATATCTAAAACCAGCCTCAGATTAAGTATGGATTTTTTAAATGTTTTGAAGTAAATAAAGATTTTAGCAACCACACCGCAACGAAAATACCTTTTGATCACCTTTATTGAGAATTTAGAATATATATTGATACATACACACACAATACGCCAGCTCAAAAATCAATGGAGAAGATTTTTACAAAACAGCTATCAGTTACAAAAATCAGACATAACCATCATTAAAATGCATAGCACAAATGAAATGTGAACTACAAATTTTACGAGTGTGATAAAAATATAGACATCCAGTAAACCTTAACAGTCATGAACCCAACAATCCTTCTCCCGCACGTCGCGGTGCTTGTTTCACGTGCGAGAAGCAAGTCACTCCTTGCACCGAACTCTGCCAACACCTGCAACACACCGAACCACAGTCGGTACATTCCCCAATTGTTTGAGCAGTGCGCGCAACCCTCGGGCGCCTGGTTGACGCCTGGTCGACACTGATGATGGGCGGACCAAGTCGGCGTGTCCAAGCCAGCGACCCGACGCACTGCCCGCGATCTGTTTCATTTTCCCAGTGCGAGGTTTCTGCCTAAGGAACCACCGAGACATGTCCTCGACAGACTCTTGAGCAAACGAAGGGCTATCAGAAAACCTTGAAAGAGACGCCTTGAATGAGCTTCATTCGTCGCCAGAGTCGGCATGGGCGCAGAAGTCAGATGCAGCATCTGCCGTCGTGCACATCTCAGGGCACGCGTGGGCACCACCCACGGTATTTTAACTTTCATCACTTTCCTTGTCGTCGTCGCCGTCCGCTGCACGCCCCGTGCTTGTTACTTCATCACCACCACCCCCTGCCACGCAGAGAACAGACTACTTATGCACACTCATTGCGCCTATCGTCCCATTCTACACGCGCACGTCGCCTATCACACGAGGTATGCATGCCGAAGTCGCGTCATTGGGCATTGCACATTCAGTTGCACCAAGGCTTTTGGCCGTTCCTGTGCTCGGCAGCGCTCTCTCGTTGCCAGCGTCAAAGAAAACGAAGAAGCGCGGTGACAGGCGAGCATCTCGCGGGTGCAGCGGAACTTAGTCTACTTGAGTTGCCACGCCCTCCAAAACATCATTAATTGTCTTGGAGGCGGAAGAGGACAACGTGTGGACACGAGTATTTTTGCATAAAACGCTGGTGATGGGGTACATGGGCTTCCGTTCAAACGGACGGCATGGATGGCAGCTCTGAGACAGCGGCTGGGAATGTAGCGCGCGAAAGGTAGCGCGAAAGGTACCATGCGGTCCAGCTGCAGGAAGTTCAGTTCTTTCAGCGCAGTGTACGCGAGCAGTTGGCCAAGCGCACAGCCGGACAAGTGGGCAGGTTTACCATTGCACGGCGAAGACATCTGACAATTTGTCAGCCTTTTTTTCACGACTACATCTGTCTCCCGCACGTCGCCTCACAGCGAAAAGGGGGCAGGAAAGACTATCTTCCACAGATGCTCACTATTAACATAAATCCACTCTATGTCGCCGGTCGGCAGTGTTTTTAGTGAAACATTAAACAAGTTAACTCTATCTACCGGCATTAACAGAAACCTGTATTTCACTCAAAATATACAGCGGTTCGGTAAAGTTCATGATAACTCATGTGTCCCCGTATTACGTTCCCCTTTTTTGTCCTTATTTTCAAAATGATAAACCTAGGACTCGGAACGACACCAAAAAACCAATGTGTTTACTCTCTAAATTTAATTCTAAGAAATGTAAATATAACCGTTTAATCACCTACTTTATATATTTGAGAAACTAAGTTCAAGAGAAAACTATGAACATAACATGCTGATCGCATAAACATAGAAACCATGTATTTATGGTACATACTAACTGAATTTGAAGAAAACGTTTTATATTGCCAGGAAAATAAATGGCCCAAATTTTGCTTTATTCAAGAGGAGCAAAAATACTACAGTTATCAACTGCACTGTAGCTATTTGCAAGCATTCTAAGCAACAGCAGTGTGTACAGCAAGACACGCTTATAAAGTACAAGACCTCAAATTCTGAGTATCTTGGAAATAACAAACGTTTTACTCTTCCCAAACGTGACACATTTGCCAACATTTTGCCGGTCCATAAGCTCAAGCGACCAAGCCTTGCACAATCCCTCGATTACCGGAAAACCCGAGATTAGCACAATCTGTCCGAATCCGCACAACCCTGTGTTGCCCAATGCATGTCTCAACAATAGCCCCACTCTCATCTCTAACCAGCTCGAACGCAAAGTCCGTCTCCCCTTTCAAATCTTCCACGTCCGACTCGGCCTGCAACACGATCATGCACTCGACGTCATGACGCACAGACCAGAACCGCTGCAAACAATCGGGTGGTACGAGCGTGATCGCAGTGTCAAATCCTGTGCCGTACATACCGACTAGCTCTGCCACTGCTCTGGAAAGAGCCACAGTGGCGCTCTCTTCCTTTGTCGAGAGCGATTGAAGGAGGCCGAAAAGATTCACGAGCACGATCAGAACGATAAACGACGCCCGAGTGGTCGGTGTCAGACGCTGGACGACTAACCCGGTGGTATGTTCCTGTAGGCTTTTCAGAGAGGCGTCGTCCCCTTTCAGCGTCCTTGGCACTACCCCCACGCGACTGAGTAGCAAGTATGTGAGCACCATCTCCGGGGTGCGATAGTCGCGCACGCAGTCTTCGTTCGGACAGCGCAACGGCGAGTTCGGGGTATTTGATTGAAGGACGTCGTCCAGCACTATCTGAGCCTCAGAGTGGTTTGTGAACGGCTCCCAATTCTCCGTGAAGATTTTCTCAGTGATCGCTTCGATATGAAACACAACCTGGATATGATCATGGCCGAACCGTCCTACGAGCGTGCGGGAAGGGACGTCGATCTTTGATCGGTTTGCAAATATGTCCAGGCAGTATTGAAAGATAAGAAATCCGAAGCGGTCTTCGGCCTTACTCAGACTGCCGCGATTCCAGACGCAGTTGCCACGGAACACCAGCTCGCTGCGATTGCCGCGATCGCCGCGACCCAGATCCGGGGCAATGATGTCAATCCGCT
This sequence comes from Herpochondria borealis, assembly GCA_032274145.1. Taxonomy (NCBI): domain Eukaryota; phylum Rhodophyta; class Florideophyceae; order Ceramiales; family Ceramiaceae; genus Herpochondria; species Herpochondria borealis. The sequence goes on along the minus strand of JAVCKV010026977.1, from coordinate 19,037 downwards.
CCGCGACGCGCTTGGACACGTTCTGCGAGATCAGCCCGGCGCCGAGGAGTTCCGGCGACAAACGCACGACCAGACAGCACACGATGAGCACGACCCACGCGCGGAAATTGGAGGACATCTGGTCCCGACGCTCGCGCACCCCGGCTGTGCGCGCTTTGCTCAGCTCCGCGCGCTCGAAGACGAGCTGGTCGAGCGGCGAGTCGGTCGTGAAGAAGTTTAGTCCGCGCACCGGGTCGGTCGGACGCGCCTCGTTGATGATCGTGAAGATGCGCGTGACGACGACGCGGGAAAGCGTCGCGATGGCGCGGAGTCCGAGCGAGATGAGGAGGGCCTCGCCGACCTCGACCCAGTCGGACACACCGAGGCAGAGTAGGGCGGCTGGGAGCACGGTCACCAGGGTGAGAAGAAGTGTTATGAAGATCCACGCGACGCTTTGACGCTGAAGGTGGCTTTTTGAGCGGGTGAGGGCGCGTGGATCGAAGAGGACGTCACCGTGGGTGGCGGTGACGTCTGATGATTTGTCCGACATTTGTTCGGCAAAGTCGGTTTTCGAGGGCCTGGAAAAACCGGAGTGCAAGGCAGGGAGAAGGGAACAGCGGGAAGGCACAGCGGGGAGCAACCTCCTTTAAATAACCCTCCTGAAAAGGGCTGGGCGTAAACCAAGTCTTCTCTCAAAACGAACACTCCGATCATCATCGTTGTACCAGGCGTACATATACCCTAATCATGAAGGCAACACTCAAGTCTCCCACTCCCGATAGTGGAGGCCCTAACTGGTTATGGTTCGAACTTAAGTACTACAGTACAAGTACAGTGCAGTTTCTGCGAACATTGGCTAGCCTGCAATGAGGTTAAACCATGTGGGTGGCATTGTTGGTACGAAAAGGGCGAAACCAGACTGGTTGCACGCATTTCGTTATCGTAGGGTCGTTCTTCTCCGGACCTTGGACATGCCCTATAGTGTATTACGTCGAAACTCGATTTTTGCTATTATTTTACAAAATTCCTTTATACCCTATGTACACCTACCTACCTGTACGCTCCGCACGACGCATAGTTCCGAAGGTCGGAGTAAGGTGCAAGAACCTTACTCCGATATTCGGAAGTATGGGGGGGTGGGGGCAACCGATCTTTGGTACTCAAGCCCTATCCGAATACAGCAATTGTTGGGCTGCATTGTTGCTACGGGGTGCAACGTGTATCGATACGGTTGGAGCACAACGCGGACATCTAGTCGTATCCGTATTGCACGTTAATCGCACTATTCCGCCCGAATTAGAAACCCTCGCAGACATTTTTATTGGAACTTTACACTTTTTCATCAGAACGTTTTCATTTCTAGCTCGAAAGAAAGAATATGCAAGCAGCTCTACGGCCGTATGAATGCCGTATGGTAATTTGCGAAATACCAATAAAAGTTTTCATGGAAGCCTTAAACCATCCCAAAAAGTCACTCCGTTTGACGAAGAAAGTGAGATTCGCAGTAGAGTAGCAATGCTTGCCCAGGCCCAAAAAATATTTAAAGCTTCATATATGACTGCAGGAGAAATCAAACATCAATTTTATTTCGCGTTAAGTCCGTCCCGCTCCGACCCATGGCGTCCCGACCCATCCCACCCTTTTCTGCTCGTCCCGCTCAGCCCTCCTCCTTTCAATTCCTCGCTTCATACCACTTCCCTTTTTACCCACAGCACATTCACTGCCCAGTTCCGTCCTCAACGGGAGCATTTGGAACCGGAACATACTCCACCTCCCCGCGCTCCGCCTTCCACGCACTCTTTCCCGCGCGACGCGAAAGAGGGAAGGCGCATGAGTTTTCACGCATTCGCTTGCGAGCGCCGTCAAGCTGCGAAAGACGAAGTACTTCGTATTTCTTCTCCTGTGTAGCACGCTGTCACTATCAACCCATCTGATTTGTTGACTACGGTTATGGGTTATTGGCAACCCATGAGTCATCAGTAGTCTATAGTTATCCTTTATGGTTTTATCGCACCCAACTGGGTGACACCCTGTTAGGTCTCCGTACAGTATAAAATTCAACCCGACCACCATTGGGAAGGCAGATATTTACAGAACACCGAACCCCGACTCGCCTTGACCAACTCGACCGGTCAACCTCGCAACCAGCAGTCCGAGCCATCTCCTCGGATTCGCTTCCATCGACCACCGCCTCCGACCTTGTCCCTATCATCCGTTCAGGGCCCTCGTCCTGAGCCATCTACTCAAGGTCCGCTCAAGAACTCGCTCCGACTTTCGACCTGACTCCCTGCTGTTGTGGATTGTGTACCTGGGGCTGGCCACACCGGGTAGGTCTTCTTGCGTTCCTTCTTTCGAACGTGCTCCTCCTCCGAGTGTTTTTCCGCGCGTCTTTGTGCAAACAACTGTTCGAACCCGTCTTCGAGCGTAGCCGTGAGGTGAGCACCTTATTTTTGTTCACCTGAATCGTCCCTGGTCTTGAACTTCAACATCGCGCAACTAATGGCGGGAGCAACCATTCAAGTTTTGAAGATCTTCTCGCAGTGTAGGTGGGCTGTAGATGCTGAAGCGTTCGGGTCTCTCTAGAACTGAATCCCCGCTTTCACAAGAACAGGCGGTTGAACATTGCTTCAACAACAAAAATGAGCAAATAGAACGGTCCGCTCCAGATGCAGACGGCAACATAACGGAGCCACACCGCCAAGTAGCAACGCAAAACGCGACAAGAATAACGCAAAATAATGAGAACGCTCATACTCCTCAACTAACCACAATCGCCCACGGCCTGGATCGAAACCAAGAGAACGTTTCACTGCCTCTAAACGGAAATAGTTCTCGTCGAGAGAGCATCTCCACCGCGCAGTTGCAAATTTCTAAAGTCGGTATGATACAAAAGCACAGCTCTATCGCGCAAACATGTCAAAGATCATTGCGCAAATAGATGCGCAAAAGTTTGCTATGAAACATTTTCTTGTGCAAAAGTTTAGGGAGTTGCGCGTGTTTAATTCGCCAAACCCGCAATTTATCATGCGGGCGGCAAATTGAGATGGATTTTTAATAGAAATGTCGCATGCACGTGCAGGTTCATGAGACGCTTGGCAAGCAGCGCACCAAATTGAAAGCCAACGTGCCCAAGGTGTGGCTCTTTGTGCATGGTTGCCCCCTCATCAGGCCGCAGCCCTCCCATTGCTCAGGAACTGCAATCTCGCGCTAGTAAACCATCTGTTTTGGTGCCCCAGCGAAAATAAGATGGCAAGAGGACGCGGATAGACGTCAACGGAATCTCGTCCAGTTCTGGACGAAGGCCAGAAACAAACGTTTGCTTGGCGCGGACCCGTCCGGCGCTGCGTAAGCGTACAGGTCTGGAGTTCACAAGTACTTTTAGGACTGAAAAGTGCTGCGAAAAGATCGACACGAGGCCCACGTGATGCGGAAGCAAGCAGGTACGTGCAGGGAAGTTAAACATTTCATTGCGTGTCTGCTTAAAGTGAAGGGAATAAATCTGGCGGATGTAAATGAGGAAGAAATATTCCACTTAGCTTATGCGCTTCATCTCGGAAAGTTTGTTGCTGGTTCAAAACACTGGAAATTGTTCAACATGTTTAACTTCAAGCTGTTTGACGTGAGCATCTGGGTGTTTTTAAAAGGTTTAACATGGCTTCAAATTTACCTTAAGTTCAACCCTACCATCAGTCCGCTGCATCCGTCACGTTACATTCATCAAAATAGTTCTGCAGATGCACTACATCCCGCCCACGGTAATAATATACGCCGATTTTTCCCATAGATTCGAGCGCGAAAGTCCCTCCGCCCCCTCCAGCATGCATGTCTCGTCAACCATGTCAAGGTCGCGTAGATCGTGCCAATCTTGCTTTGTTGTATATACGTGACCCACGGTCTGACAAAAACAAGGCCGTGAAACTGGTACTTAGTCCGCGAACCAGTCGCAAGCCCCGTTACCGGAGCCAGAGCTCAGATCTCCGTCAGCGGCCCGTTCTCCGTGAAATAGCACCCGTTGCCGGCAACAAGCCTAACGCCCGACACTCCCATGCTGCGACCCGGTCCGCTGTCCTCGAGCGTCCATCTACACGTAGAGCTGCTCCCATCGTCGATGCTAATTGGCGAGTGCAGCCTTTTTACTGCCCACCGCCGTAGCACCAGCGCACATTCGCGCACCGCACTGCAAATTCGACAGAAAACGCATTTCTTGTAATAGCCATTAGTTAAGCTGAAACGCTCGACGAGACCAGATGTGCTCGACAAGGTCGCCTTTCAGCATGCAATGCTCAAATTCATTTAAGACTCCACTCTCCTTGCTGCATAAATTAGTACCCAAGTCCCAGCTGGGGCGTCTGCAGCGATAGTATCCTTGTTACCCCCCCAAGAACACCGACTTCTGGATCGTAGAAAACTGAATGGGGGCCGTGACCTCATCCGAGAGAGCTCGGCGTAAAGAAGCAGTTAATCGTCTTCCCTTCTAGCTTCTACGCACATATTGCATAAATATGTGCGAATACTCACAACAATCAGACAAATGGTCGTCGACCTAGCAGCGAAACATCGCGGTGAGGAAACGATTAAAACGTTCCGCTTGCCCGTTTGTGTTTGTATGAGGGTGCTAAGTGGACTCTTAGAATGAAGCGTTTGATGAAATCAGTCCGCAAAAGACGAAACACTCGGTAAGGTAGAGCTGGACGACGCATCTGACGAGGCCTCACACGGCACGCAATCTTCGCCCACTGTCGCCAACGCATGGATCGGCACAAGAAGCGAATGAGATTCTACCGCCACATTTTTCGATCGCTCGTGCAGTTCCTCCATGGAAGCTGAGAAATAAGAAGTGCACGGCGGAGATGATTAAAACGACCCAGAAGAATCTGAACGACCAAGGAAATGCATGGGTTGGACCATCCTCCGTTACCCAGACGAGAATCATGTGGAGTTAGTCATGTCGGAATGTCCACTGCGTCTTGAACACGACGACTGATGAACAAAAAACAAGAAAAAGGAAATGAAAAAATAGTGGAAACTAAAACTGGGCAATCGCGCGAGGACTTAATTCCTAGTTGTGCGAAAAATAGTTGTAAACTGAATAAAGCACATCACAATCACAGTATGTTTCAGTCGATGAAGCCCAATCTTCACTGTGAAACATATTTCAGTGCGATAAATCATCATCCTTTTGGACGATGGATGTATCATCAGACGTTTTCTTCCCTATGTTTGGGAATAAATCTGCGTCCAGATTGGAGTTTAAGGATATGACTGGCCGTGTTATCATCTTGCTCAAAAAAGGAGTTAACTATTTTACCGTACTTGAATTGACGGTTTGCATAAGGCACGAAATAATGTATAATTTTCTTTGTGTAGCGCTCTTGTTTTGCAGTGGGTTATTTTTCGTTGTCCGGCGAGAAATTACCGACGAAAACTCGCTTCCTGTATTATTCGAGCGGCTGTATGTATATACTTGGAATCAACAGCTAGATGAGCAAATCATTTTAGGATTGTACCAACAGAGTTGATGTTACAACCGCACCGCAAATCATGAGTTCAACATCCATCTGCGATATCCAGACTTCCGACAACTGTGCTACACAAAAAAGTTACCCTCATTCGATGCAATTCGCATGTGCCGCTCTAACCACGTCGGGTTCACCCTGTCGTAACCGGCTCGTGTTGCAGTCAGGATACTGCCCTTATCACACACGCATTAGCAGTGATGCAGCCAACGAGCAACCACAGTCGCAAACAAGACCGCAACGGAAGCCATCCGCGCTACAGGTTCTCGAGCCTGGAAATACCTGTGGCGCTCTCACCGCCAAGGGAGCGCGGTGCCAGAACACAAGGATCGGCCGTAGTGGGTTTTGCCCAATTCATGTTTCGCAAAAGCGTGGCCGCGAGGCCCAATTCCAGTTTCGCAAAAAGCATCAAACTAGGCCAGCTTACGACCCCCACGGTCGCGAGGTTCTAGGTTCCGGGAACCCCCGCATTTCTGGCAAATTGGGATCGATCGCGGCCTCCAATGTGGATACTAACAACGCCCATGGCACCGTCAACGACGATTCATATCAGAGCAGTGCGGATGAGGAATTTGAATCATCTGATGTGCTGATGGAGTACAAAGCCAGTCTGCACAATCAACATGATGTGAACCTTTTTGATACTGAAATGGTTTCTGCGGGCACGATGCCTCGTCTGGATTTCCTTCTACCTTTTACTTCAGTTACGGATCTCTGTGGGGTATCAGCTGAGGCTACAGCAGAAGCTACAAAGAGTGCACCCTTCAACAATTATGCTACTGGCGAAGGTTCTGAAAATGCGAGCACGCATTTGCAACCTCCAGGTACGGAAGCAGAACCTGTATTTTCTGAAATCATTGATCCGCTCGTAAATAACGCCGGAAGTTGTTTTTCAGTGCAAGGCGATTTTCGAGGCAGCAGCCGAACCACAGCCATACACGATGAACAGTTTCTGCATTCTTTGTTAAACTAAACCCATTGGAGCTCGTTGACAGAAGAGATACAAGCGAAAAACAACACTGATTATTTTTGAAGTAAATCTACCTCCTTTAAAATAAATATTTAGTTATTTGTATTCAATTATCACAGCTCATCACGGTAAAAACAGTTCCAAATTGTTCTATAGTTGCGGGGTCTGTAGAGTTTTTTTCCGTTGCTACTAGATATGGAAGCCACTTTAAAACTGCTTGGGTTTCGCAATGCTTCACTTCAAAAAAACCAACATTTACCATGACCTTGGTTGGTGTAAGTACTCCCAGATTGAGAAAAGACAGGTCCCCAATTGAAAATTGTGATACATTTGGAGGGCATGATAATTTTTTTAATAATTAAGAACAGTGTATAAAATAGAAAATCCCTCAGATGTGATAACTGCGAAATATCATATCATAAGTGCGGCTGTCATATAATTGTTTCGTGGAAATTTTCGTTGCTTTCTGCAATCATAAAAAAGATCTGTGTAGATCTTACTGGAAAAAGATATATTATTCATAGTATACGGATAAAAAATATATTTGGGCCCCTTGCAAGGAGAAGGCGGGAAAGCCTCGAACTGCTGTTCATATCTTTCTGAGGACACTGTTTCATTCACGGACCAACACTTGGAATTGTAATTATCCCGTAATATTTGCACCTCAAACTACAAAAAGCGAGGATTTCGGGTATCAGAACTTGAATCCAAACTTCTTGAGAGCCAAATCTTAAAAATGTAGAGAGGTTTGTTCCTTCATCGGCGCTATACTCCGAAAGATTTTTTCCATCTTTAGCTTTTAAAAACATACATCTCTGAAGTTTCAATACTTATCCTATAGTCCCGGGATTTCGCAATATCGAAGATATCACATAGAAATAGAATCACGACGGCAACTCTCAAAATGGATAACCGTAAGCGTTCAAACCCCATAATTCCGGTGCACCACAAGCAACCTTCTCCTATTCCTGGCGTCGTTCCCCTCCCGGGAAAGCCGCCTATCAGAAGTCCAAACCCTATCATCCCGGCCCATCACAAGCAACCTTCTCCGATTCCTGGCGTCGTCCCACTCCCGTAGCACCCACCAGTCGAGCGACTGAATCGAAAACCGTTTGCCACAAAAATGTAACTGAGCACATGCTTTAGTTGTATAATTATGCATGTGTAAGTTGTTGCGGATGTGTGCACATATTTGATTTCTTGTTCGCGTGGCGACAGAGATTAAGTAATAGAAAAGGAGAAGAAGGGGGAACACAAATTGGCAAATGACACACTGTAGCTGAAATCGGACAGCTTCCAAGCAGCTGAGACGGTTAACACATCGTCATGTCAAGGTTTGTATCGTTCCGTTGCCTGGTTCGGGTTAGCCTAGCACTACATATAATTTCAAAAATAGTAGAGAAACATATATGTCATTCAAAACCTCAGCCAGTTCTATTCCATTCCAATTCTTCTAGGTCCCAACAAGTATGTTCTTCTTTGTTGCTGGTGTTCGCAGTGTTGATCCAATTTGACTGGAGCCCTCCTTTATCCGCCGTTCAAACTGTAACACCCAGGCTTTTGCTTCGCGGGTTTTAAAACTCATTCGGCATCCCCATTGTAGCTCCATCTCTATAGCGGGCACTTTTACCAGCTCGCTTACAACCCCCTGCGTATACCTTTACGTCAATACTCCGCACTTACGAACCGTGTGGCGCTTTATTGGTGGAGAGGGCGCTGGCTTGGTATTCTACGGTACTACCTACTACGAATACTGATAGAACACCTCCACGCATACGCTTTCTTCCTGGAACTACTCTGAGCGCTGAGTACAGTATAGTACGATAAACACTGTAGACCTAGCTTGACTATTATAGGCAGGCACCCTGCAGCAAGCTTGCTGACCAACTGGCAGACCAAGCGCATCGGCGACCGATCGTCCTTCTTGCCTTCCCTCTTTCTCTCCCCCCCCCCCCTCTCTCTCTCTCTCTATCTATCTCTCTCTCTCTCTCTCTCTTTGCCTCTCTTCATTTTCTGCTCTTCGCGTGACGCGTCATAAAACTCCGTGGAAAGTTTTTTAAATCCAAAACTGAAGCCTCTTTTCCTTGCTCATTGCTCTTTTTGTATATGTAAGGCACGGAGATGGAGCGCCCATTTCTTGCGACACGACCTCTCAGTCCCAACATCTATCAATAAAGCCAGTTCCATCGTGCTCAACCCATGAAATATCGTCGCAACAAAAACTGCATCGGTCCGGGTCATCTGTTTCTACGACGCTAAACTACAGTTCCTCTGATGCTCTTTCATCTTCTCAAAATGCAAAAATTAACCACTGGGCCCACATATATGAACTCAACACAAACATTCATCGGATCACCGAAGAAGAAAAAAACAACTTTGCCCAGTTCTGCGCTATCCAGGTGCCCGCATTGGTACGTTCAAAGTAATTGAGAAAACCGGCTCGGGTGGCGTTGGCGACGTGCATCGCGCACGTTATGCCCGACTGGAGGCCTCGGAAGACGATTCAGCATCTTCAACAAGACAAAAAGTCGACATCAGGGGAGGCCAAGCCTCGCAAGATGTCGCGATAAAGATTTTGTGCGTTGATCACCCGAACGAAACGGTGGGTGAATGTGTGGAGGTGGCAACACAACCTCGCTGTAGATCCCTCGAAAACCTCGCATCACTGTCCGATAATTTCCAGATCCATGCTGAGACACATGGTAGTGAAAGAAATATTCCAGTGATGGGCGGAAATGAACGGGCCTTCGTCTACGAGCTTGTTGTTGGAGCATCGCTTGCAAATCTTCTTGAAGCCTATGAAGGACCCATTACTGAGTCGATGGTACTGCACACAAGTACATACGTTTTCCGCGGGCTGTGTCGCCTTCACGCACACGGGATCGCCCATCGAGACGAGAAGCCTGATAACATCATGATTCAAGTACCAGCGAAATCGGATCGATGGAACTGCGCAATTTCAAAGATTGTGAACTTTGGACTTGGTTCTCTATGGTATCTAAGAGGCGCTGAACCCAAGTGTGAAGAATGGGTGGGTACAGAAGGGTACACCACATGGGAGATTATGTACTTAGTCCCGTACATCGCATCGAAAACGGATGTGTACAGTTTTGGAGTTGTCATGTATGAGATGGTGTGTCGCTGCCGCCCTGATGAAGATACGGAGAAACGTTTTCTGAAGGCGAAATGAGACGACGTATCAGGAGACTTGAAAAATCTAATCCGCAAGTGTTTGGACTATCCGGGGCTTAGACCAACATCAAGTGAGGTCCTCCAGGAACTGGAGCGCATCGCAAATAGTTAAATGTAATAAATTTAGATAATTTTAAAATATTACCGCTCGGCAATAACGACCGCAGGTAAAGGCCTAATCCGGTTCTGGGATCTTAATACATGCAATACCAGAGCAGTGGCATGCTGTGCGGCTCTAAAAATATCGAAAGAAGCTTATGTGCAACTTGAGAAAATATTAGTCAACGAGAAATAGTACGGCAGGTAACCCAGTGCCTATCATGCAGCTGCAATACATATAACGGAATTGAATCTTCATCTTGAAGGCTTGCACAGACAGTGACATGGACCCCCAGTTTCTGCACAAACTGTGCCCATCGGTTCTGCTCTACGTTGATAAAGTGATAGGCACTGTTTAATAGACTAAACTTTTTATTGCTATTCACTACGTCGATAGTTTAGTGTGTGTAGCAACCAAAGATTGCTTTATTCTACAACATAAATTTTAAGCCCGTCTGGTCTCAATTTCTAGTATTAAATTTTGAGTACTGAACATCGGAATGTTCAAGCTGCGAAGTAAAAGAGGTAAGGTAGCCTGGTCCACGGACACTGGCCATTGCCGAGCTAGAGTGGTTACCAAATAGATCTTCAGACTTACTGCGTATGATTATTTTTGTGATGTTGAGTATTTACCCGCGATGATAGCTTCAATATAAACAGAAGCACCCCGCACAAAGTTTGTAAACTGTTATGCAATACATCCCATGCGAAGTGAACTTGAATGTCGCATCATTCTGCAAGTGCAAAATTGGGGAATTAGGTTGAATCCAATTTATTTCCTGATTCACTAAGTTACGTGAGTTAAATCTCTCACTTTAATTGACCTGACTAAATTCGATTGGTCCCCTTATAATTTTGCTACGGTGCATGGCCCCGAAGTGCCTGCATCCGTCTCAGCCCCGTGTGGTCTTTCCAGTGATCTGTCCTTCGCGCAATACATTTGCTCATTTGTACCACTATCCGAATAAGTATGCCGCACAGCGCATGTGTCTATGTGTCCTTGCTGCCCCGCCTCCTCTACAGCAGGGGTTCGGTGCAATTAGTTGCAATATCCTTATTGCAATAAATGTGCCATTTCGAAAAATTGGAAAATATTGGAACAAATAGGAAAAATATAGCAATAATTTACAACTTTGCAAAACTTATTGCAATATTACTGCAATTTGCCAATGTATGTATTAGAGTGCGTTTTTTATCTTGAGAACCTTGTGCGGCAGAGTTTTTTAAAACAAAAATTTACTGCGTGATTAAAAATAGCAATGCAAACTTAATTAGCATAACTACGTTATTTTTAATCACGCAGTTGGAATTAAATTGAGCAGTGGTGAATTAAAAGTATTGACACGTTCCTACAAGTATATAACTCCATAATTTCAGATTCGTAAAGAGTCACCATTCATAATGGGTATGCCGTATTTCGAGATGCCTCGAACACCTGGTTTTCCTGACACACACACACAAACACACACACACGCCAAGGCGTTAAAACACTTTGCCAATGAGGATCAAAAATACTAGAAAATTATTCAGAAGAATTGTATTTTCAGTACCTTTTCTGTTATATGCGACACAAGCAGGTCATTGAAAAGGGGGTATTTGAAGATTAGGATTGTGAAAATAGAAAATAGAGGAGAGAAAACAAGAAGAGGCAAAAGATGCGTAAAACTGTTCACCCATCCCTGCTGTTGATCTGAAAAAATGCTTTTGTAGTATCACATACCTCAACAATATGATGTGTGTACAAGAAACAGTAGTACGAGAGTACTGCAGCTTGAGCAGCAGATAGGCGATGCTGTGAAAGGGGCCTGAGTCAATAGTTGTAGAACTACTACCGGAGTCGGTACGTAAAAAGGAACCGTCACGAGGTAGAATTGGGACAGTAGGACGGGACGAATGCAGGGAAAAGGTGTCAGATTTCAGTCGAGCGCACTCTGCGCTCGAGCAAGGGACAGACGAAGGACAATGAGCATGGGCGCTGAGACTTGGACTGGAGACAACTCACTCGCTAGATCTAGGACTGCATAGACGGGGAACGATAAGCGAACGGGACGCGATAAATGGGTGGAGAAGACGCGAGAACCAACGAGACTCGCCGTTCGAGATGGGGAGGAGAAAAAGGACCAATAACAACAACGCGGCGCAGGGCATGCGAGAGGTATCTGGTCGGAAAGATGGATCCCTTGTATTCAGGGTTCACACGTATGCACCTGGGGCTACGCTTAAAAAAGCTTTTGAAGAAAGAAACATGTGTAGCCTGTCCTCCTTGTAGACCATACAGTAGCGCGAGCAAAGTACAGAAACATACAGATATACTCTTATTAAATTTCGTATATAATCTTACGTAACAGATAGATGCTGTACTGTATAGGGGGCTAGGCCCGCTGTAGGCCCGCTGGGCCGAATAGGTTCAGTCAGGGTACTGAAGAGCAGAGCTTCTGAAAATAGTATTGCAAGTTATTGCAATAACTTTTGATTTTTCAATAAGCATTCCAATACTTTTTTGCAATTCATTTTTGCAATTAATATTGCAATATTTTTCAATTATGCAGTACGCATTACAGTATTTTTAGGCGTGCAATGAAACATGAAATAATTTTCCACTATGCAATAAGCATTCCAATATTTTCAATCGTTCAATAAATATTGCAATGCTTTCCAGTTGTGCAATAAATAATACGATTTTTCTCTTGCCATGCAATAACAGGTTCCACTTCATGAATCTTGCAATAATTATTGTAGTGTAGTTCAACTTTAAGTACTCGTGGCATGATTTACATTTTTTCTATTTCCATTATATTAAACGATTCCAGTCGTCGGAAACCTGGGAATCGGTGGATTGCAGATCGCATGCTCTTCTCTCACGTCTTCAGAAGCGTCGTCCGCCGTCTTTTTCCAAAGTCACGGATAACCCAGGGCCGTAATTTTGACTGACTGACTACCGTCAAAATGGAGTTGACTTTGACTGACTGACTAGCGAAGTGGTGAAGTAGTCAATAGAATTATGTCAATATGTTTTTTGCTAATAATTTCCTAGACCTTCCTTCTCAAATCATAAAAAACAATTAAATACAAAATTTAAAATTTAAAAACTTTAACTTAATATACAGTGGTGTACAGTGACGCCGCCGCCGTCGTCCGGTACCGCATTCGTGATAACTTGGCGACCGGATGCGGACGACGAGAATGAACCCCGTGAAAAGGTACGCGTCCCTTCATTGACTTTTGACTTCTGTAGTGGTGCTATAGTCAGTCAAAAATACGCCCCTGGGGTAAAGAGGTCGATTGGGGTGAGTAGGAATGGAAATCCTAAGTTTGATAGTGTTGGATCAAGGTTTGTTGGTTCGTTTAGGTGATAGAGTGCGGTGAAAAGGCTGAAGGTGTGAAGACGATATACGGCCAGCTATATAGAAAGTGTCGATGCCAGACTTGGTGTTGTACAAGGCTGTACTGAGGGCTCCGGGGCTGGTTCAGTAAAAACCCTCAACCATAATACGATGACTTTCGAATGGCTTGACCTAACCCATAGGTTTCTAAACAAGAGAGTCTTTGTACGCGATAGTTCAAGACAAGCATCAGCTTCCGCCTCTAAAGGCGACAGAGGAAGAACAGCCACAGCCTGCTATACATTTACTCGTACAGTTCGGCGATCAAAGGAGCTAGTTTCTCCACTACAGCACTTCGTTTCACCTTCATTGTGGGTGTCAGCTCACCAGTCTCGACCGAAAAGTCCTTGTCAAGCAACTCGAACCTTTTCACGGTCGCTTCCTCCATGACCGCCAACTCATTCGCTTTTTCCACGCCATCGCAGAGGTATTCCGCCCAGGCCTTATCAGCTTGCGCGTCTGTGGCCGTACTGATACCCTGGTTGACAGCCGCGGCGGGGCCAGTGAGCGTTCCATGCCTGTCCATGTACGGGATGAGAACGGCCGAGATGAACTCCTTACCGTCGCCAATCGCAAACGCCCGCGAGATAGCCGGCATGACCGAGATCAGTGTCGACTCGACCGGGACTGGTGCGATGTTCTTGCCGTTGCTAAGCACGATGAGCTCCTTCGCCCGACCGGAAAGCGTGATGAAGCCGTCCTCATCAATACGGCCGAGGTCGCCGGACCGCATGAACCCCGTCTCGTCGATCTTCAGCATTGTCTCCGCTTCATTGTCCTTGTACCCTACGAACACGTTTCTGGCTCGGAAGTACAGCTCGCCCTCCCCGCGGCCATCTGGGGTGTCCACCCGCACCTCCACCCCGTGCATCGCCTTGCCGGAAGTCCCGGCCCTGTGTTCCGGATAGTTGAACACAAGCGGCCCGGTGGCCTCGGTCATTCCATAATTGTTCGTGATCGTGAAGTCAAACTTGTTCAGGTATTCGACCGTAGATTCTTGAAGTGGGGCGCCCATCGTGATCATGATTCGACACTGATCGAGTCCCAACGACTTTTTCACGTTGTTGAACACGAGCATGTTGGCCAAATGATAATCCCACGACATGTCCTTCCCGCGGTTATCGCGCCCCGGGGCAGCGGCCGTGCCGACGCTGGCCGCCCAGGAAGAGAGCGCTTGTTTAACGGGGCCTTCGGTCTCGGCCATGATCAGTAGATGCTCCTTGATCTTTTCGTACACACGCGGCGCGCCGCATAGAATGGTCGGACGCGTCTTCCTCAGCACTTCGATTACAGAACTGTTCCGTTTCTCGTCGCCGAACAGCACGAACGGTGCAGAGTAGAGCACGCTAAGCACATCAGGCGCAATGTGCGAGGCGGAAAGAAACGACACCATCCGGTCGTCTGCCCTCGGCTTGATCGCTTCTTCAAGTATCGTCGCAGTAAATGTGACGTTGTCATGTGACAGCATTCCGGCCTTGGGTCGTCCTGTAGTTCCGGACGTGAATATGAGCTTGCAGACGGATGTAGGCTTTGGCACGGCCGAGCGTTCGGCAAGCTGTGCATCTGAGACCTCGTCGCCGACACTGAGAAAACTCTCCCACGCCATGATGAACTCCTCATGTTTGGTATACTTCTCTGTGTCGAAAGAACCCCAGCACACGACCTTCGCTACGCTAGGACAAGTGTCCCTGACCGAGAGGAATTTGTCGATTCCCTTCTCCCCATCCGCGAAAAACACGCGCGCATCGCTGATGTTCACCGCGTGTTCCACGATGTCCGCGCTGTTCGTGACGTAAATACCCGCGGAGATCGCGGCTGCGAGCCCTGCGCCGAAGTCGATGGCACACCATTCGATCGAGCTTGTGCCATGGATGCACACGCCCTGCAGTGGCTCAACCCTGAGAGCGACCAGCGCCTTGGCGACTCTCGCGCAGAGATCATAAAACTGCTTCACAGTGACCTCCGTACCGTCCGGTAGGACGTACTGCACTTGGTCGGGGCGATCGCGCACGATGTCATGCAAAACCTCTATGAACGTTCTTGCAGGAATTTCCGAAGTGCTGTCGATGATGGGCCGATTTGACGTGACGTCGGTTGCCCACGCTGCGGAGTACTCAGCCATGGGGAAGGAAAGAGGCTGA
>JAVCKV010026866.1:0-24650 GCA_032274145.1 Herpochondria borealis | reverse complement strand
TCGGTATGTGATTATGCAGATACATGTGAAGAAGCTGTTGATCCTCTAGTAACGAGCACTCAAGAAACTTGTGAAGACCCTCTTGAATTTTTTACTATTCCTGGATGCTTAGACTTGGCATGTCCTGATCCAGCTATTAATACATGTATGCAGATGGATGGCCCTACAGTTTGGTTTAAGATTAATATTGATGATCCTGAAGCAACTAAATTAATTACGCAAGTTGATGCAGCTGGATTTGATGCTGTTTGGCAGGTATTTGAGGGGACGACTTGTGCAGATATGATGCCAATTGCAGAACAATTAGTAGTAGATGGAACAACCCAAACTTATAATTGTAGTAATTCAGATGGAGATGCAGAAAATATATTTCAAACTCCGATAGATCCGGATGCAATCGCGAATGGATTAATGTATTGGGTGTCAGTGACTGCTTTAGGAGAGATAACTGATCCTAATTTTGATTTCGTTTATAATAGTACACTTGGATGTCTTGCATGTACAGGAGAAGATGCAACAGATTGTGGTAATGGAGAGTTTGTAGCATCAGTATTAGAAAATGGTGTCTGGGTAGAGGTAGCTGACGATTATCAGTTTTGCCAGGGTATCGATGTCCAAGTATGTTTCGATTTTAATTATAATACGACAGGATCGGGTAATGATTGGATTCATGGATTTGTACCATACTTCGGACCAGGTTGGGATGTAGATGATAATGTTTTAGCGGCTATCGGATCATTAGGTAATTTTGAGTTCTTTTCTTCTCAGGGAGATTGTGCTCCTTTTCTTAATGGATATGGTCTTCCAAATGTATGTACATACATTGATGATGATGGATTTCTTCAATTATGTAATACTGCTTGTGATCCTGCAGGATGTCCTTGTACTGGAAATGGAGGGATGCAGGATGGAGATCCTCTCCCAAGTGGATTCTGGTATAATAGTCCTGGAGGAGGCTCTAATTGTGGAACATTAGGATGCTCACCTGCGTCATTCTTTGGGTGGCCTTCTGGTACCAATGTTGATGTATCCGAATGTATTGAGCTAAAAACTAAAGTTTTTGATTCTCTTGCGGAATGCGAAGAAAACAATAGTTTATCTTTTGGTATTCAAACATTTTCGGATGCAGTATCAGGCTGTTGGGTAGATTCAAGTCCGTGTATTGTTGATCCATCTTTAGGAAAATTTGATTGGGTCATAGAATGTAACGTACCGCCTCCGGTAGAAGGTCTTGATGATGAAATATGCAATAATGGTATGGTTGACATATTATTGCTTAACGGTTCTACATCTACTATACAAGTAGATGTAGTTGATAATCCTAATGTAACAGGAGAGAATAGTTATACTTTCCCTGGTGGTTCTGGATCTATTGTGGATGTTTTATTTAATACATCTACTGTAACACAGGTCGTTGAATATATTGTATATACTGTTGATCCAGCACTAGATTGCCCTGGGAAAATAGATACTATAGAAGTAACAATCTATGCAGAATTGGTGGTTACTTTCCCTCCTGCATCTGTTTGTGAAGGAGATTGTACTGATATCACGCCAGATATATCTGGAGGAGCGGGTATGCCTTATACATATGAGTGGGGAGATGGACAAAGCACACCTTCAATTAATGTTTGTCCACTTGTTACTACTACATACGAAGTTACGGTTACTGATATATTAGGCTGTGAAGGTTTTGAGGAAGTGGAAGTCGTTGTTAGACCTCCAGTAGAACTATTGCTTCCAGAAAGTATTTCAGTCTGTAAGGATGATGATTTCAGCCCTTTTAATCCAGATTATCAAGTTTGTTTAGACTTTATTAGTGGATCAGCCGGATTTATAGTTGAATGGGTAGTTGAGCCAGGATTGATAGGTCAATCAGCAGGATTTGCAGGAGAGTGCTTTACTATAAACGAAGTAACATCTTCAGCATTTGGAGGTGTGAACACCGATGGTGTATATGTATTGACAGCTAATGTTACTGACTTCTTTGGATGTATGGGAACTACTCAAATGGAAGTAATCATAACTGGTGAATTGACTATTGTACCAATGGTTAATGATCTAAACTGCGGTGACACGGAAGCTACAATAACAGCAACTGGAATTGATGCAGCTGGAAATGCTGTAACTACATTCTTACTCTACGGGGGATGTCCAGATGATGGTCCAGGTACATTTATAGATGAATTCTTTAGTACATCAGGAACAGTACTTATGCCACCAGTAGATCTTTTAGAGTATACATGTTACACTGTTATAGGGCAAACAGAATCTGGGTGTCAAGCTTCGATAGATATAGAAATTCCTCTAACAGAAGGAACACCTATAGATATTGGTGGTGATGAGGATGTGTGTATTGGGAGTACTGCTACTATCACTGTAGCGAATGCAAGTGATTATATGACTTTTGTATGGACTCCAGATATTGG
Organism: Herpochondria borealis; assembly: GCA_032274145.1. Lineage (NCBI taxonomy): Eukaryota > Rhodophyta > Florideophyceae > Ceramiales > Ceramiaceae > Herpochondria > Herpochondria borealis. The sequence goes on along the minus strand of JAVCKV010026866.1, from coordinate 22,221 downwards.
AAATACAGGATCTGTTACGTTTAATCCTGATAGCACTGCTACTTATATAGTAGAAGCTACAGACTTGACAGGCTGTGCTTCACAAGAATTATGGACAGTAGTAGTAAATCCAGAACCTATTATTTCACTTGCAGGTGCATTAGAATTCTGTGAAAGCGGAACAGCAATTATCACGGCAAGTGGTGGTGGAATCGGTGGTACATATGAATGGACTGGAATAGCGGGTGCTCAATCTGGCGATTCTTATACAACTGGTGTTCCAGGGGATGCGACAGTTACTGTAACGGATATAAATGGGTGTGTAAATGATAGTACAATAACATTCTCTCAGGTGAGTATAATAGAGATCATTTTGGCTGATGCAAATATATGTGATGGAATGGGAGACACGCTATTTGTACCTAGTAATATCATCAATGTATCTTGGGAGGATTCTACTCCTACAGAGGTAAGTGATACTACTTTCTATATCGTAACAACACCAGGAACATTTACTGTAACTGGTGAAGACGCAACTACTGGTTGTCCAGCGGCGGGATCATTTTCAGTCGATGAATTTATAACTCCAATCATTAATATACCAGATACGGTTGAGGTATGTAGATTAGACAGTGGCATAGATTCACTTTGTATAAATCTGGTAGGAATAGCCTCCAGTTCAGCGAGTGGTACTTGGACTCAAGATGGAATAATTCCTGGATTCACGTTCAGTGATTTCCCTCTTAATGAAGTATGCTTTGATAGTATACAGACAGGCTGCTATCCATTTACATTTACGACGAATTCGGCAATGTTGCCATGTATAGATACGATGGCGACTATGATGGTATGTGTTAAAGCATGTCCTTGTCCTAGTCCAGCGACTCAAGGTATTCCTGATATATGTAACTTTGGAACTGTTAATTTAGAAAATTTAGAATTGACAACAGATCCTGGGACATGGACAATACAGTCAGGACCAGCGGGTCAAGATATTGCTGGTATTATTTCTGGGACTATATTTACAGCTACAGGTATATTGCCTGGTCCTTACCTGGTTAGATTTACGCTTGACAATCCAGGTGGAGGTTCTTGTGAAGTATTCAGTGAGCAAACGATTAATGTAATCAGCCAAGATATGATTGATGTGTTAGCGCAAGGTCAATTATGTAATATAGCTGGTTCACAATTTCCTACTACTTTAGATCTATTTGATCTGATCGGTGTAGATGCAACGAATGGTGGTACTTGGGTGCAAATTGGAGCAGAGACATTGATACCTATTACGGGTGGGTCTATGATCTCAAGTGCAACGATTACTGATTTTACGGAAACATTTACTTTTGAGTATACATCAGGTGCTACGGGCGGACCATGTCCACCAACAGTTACCGAAGTAATAGTAAACATTTTTGATTGTTCTTGTCCTATTTTAATAGTAGGAATGGACACACTATGTAATGATGGGATAGCAATTGATTTATTTAGTTTGTTAACAAATAATGACAATTTATCAGGTGCTTGGTCGACGGACGGTAATCTAGTAGGCACAAGTATGTTTGATCCTAATGGACTTACATCTGGTGCATATAATATTACATATACATTAGATACAAGTCCTGGAGCTGGATGTCCAGAAGAATTCTCAAATGTAATTATCGTAAGAAGAGAAGCAATTGCTGAAATTGGTGCTGGAGAACAACCATGTACTGCAGATACAGGAAATGGTCCAACAGCAATTAATCTATATGGTTGGTTGCAGTCTGGATACACGGAAGGATCATGGACACAAACGGGAGGTGATATATTAACTTTCAGTGACGATGGAAATAGTATAGCAATCGTAGATTTTGTAGGACAAGATATTGGAGAGCAATTCACTTTTGAATTTACGACGCAAGGTGCTGAGGAACCATGTGAAAATATAGTGGCGGAGCTAATAATTGAGGTTGTTGATTGTAATTGTCCACCAATAGCTTTGACAGATCCAGATCCAATTTGTAATGATCTAGGAATGTTAGATCTTTGTGATTTGGCAGGAAGTTCTGATCCAGGTACATTTGCAGTATTTGATCCGTTTGGTAACGAAGAAACTGGTATAATTGATGCTACAGGTTGTATGTTAGATGCTACAAATCTTGATGCAGACACATATTCAATTATATATACTCTAGATCAACAATTGACAGGTACATGTCAACAATCTGATACTGTAATGTTAGAGGTTATAGAGTTTGTAAATGCTGTGTTGATTGATCCGCCTACTGTGTGTAATGATGTTACAGGAAGTGGTTTATTAGTTTTAAACTTCTTTGACTATGTAACAAATTCTGGAGATGGTGTTTGGACGGATACGGATAACTCTGGTTTAGACTTATCTACCAATCTTGCACTTACAAGCGTGAACTTTGCAACGGGTAATAATGGAGATCCGGTACCAGCGGGTTCGTATACTTTTACTTTTGTAATAGACAATGCAGACCCATGTGGAGATGTATTTATAGAAATGGAGGTAGTCGTTGTGGATGATTGTAATTGTCCACCAATCCTACCGGGTAATCCGGCAGATGTTTGTAATACAGACGGCACAGTAGATCTTACTCAGTATGATGATCCTGCAATGCCAGGAATATGGAGTAGCACTGAACTGACTGTAGAAAATGGGAACAGTCTCATTATCGATGGTGTAGTGGCAGGAGCATATACATTAACATATACACTTGTTACAATTATACCTGATTGTCCTGAATTTGTAACTGTAATGATACTAATTGGTGAGCCAGCAAATCCTGGGTCACAAGCGGAACCTTTTATACTATGCGAAGGTGATGTCCAACAGATATCTCTTGATGGTGAACTCACTGGATCAGACGGAATGGGTACTTGGTCAGAAACATCAGCTATAATGAGTACAGGGTTCTCTGGTACTACATTTGATACAGATGGACAACCAGCTGGAACATATATATTCTTATATGAAATAACGGACAATGATCCTTGCCCTGCAGTAGAAGCTACAGTAACAGTGATCATAAACCCTAATCCTGTATCTGATGCGGGAACGGCAGATGAACTTGACTGTGTAAATATTTCTGAAGACCTTGGTGTAGGTAGTACTACATCAACTGGAGCTGATATTGTATATAGTTGGACGCTAGCTGGAGTAGAGGTAGGTACTAATATAACTCTAACGGATGTTTCTGTAGAAGGGGTGTATCAATTACTGGTAACTAATTCAGTTACTGGTTGTGCTGATTCTAGTTCTGTGACAGTAACTAAGTCTGATGACTTACCAACATTTATGGTTACTCCGACTAATATTACGTGTAATGGAGATAATGATGGATTCATAACAATAACTGATCAGAATGGTGGAGATGGTAACTATACATATAGCTTAAATGGAGGAACTGCAGTTTCTGATCCTAGTAGTTTTACTGGATTGTCAGCGGGTAATGACTACACGATAGCTATATTTGATGGTATAGGATGTTCAACAGAGCAACCATTTATAGTATTTGAACCAGATCCAGTATCAGTAGCTATTGCCTCTGAGGGATTAGAAAATGGTATTTTGAATGGTGAGCCAGGAGATGAATTCATACTTACGATTGATCCTGTAGGTGAAAATATTGATAGTGTAGTTTGGTCAGATTTCAATGATCCTACAATTATATTCTGTAACGGAAGTGTTGAAGAATGTACTTCTATTACAATTTCACCTGCTCTCAATACGACGGTTGTATATGTAGAAGTATTTGATGCGAACGGTTGTTCCGCTAATGATCAAGTGCAAATACAGTTGAATCAAATTGTAGATGTAGTATTCCCTAACATCATCACACCTAATGGAGATAATACCAATGATTTCTTCTTCATAGCTAGTGATGATGTAGAACAAGTACTTAGCATGCAAATATTTGATAGATGGGGAGAATTAATCTGGGAAAAGAAGAATTTTGACCCAAGAGTTGCATCAGAAGGATGGAATGGTAAGTTCAATGACTCGCCAGTAGTTCCTGGAGTGTATGTATTTACTGTCGAAGTATTGTTCAATGATTTAGATAATACAAGAGAGACATTCTCTGGAGATGTAACAGTTACAGACGGAGAATAGAAAACTAGAATAGTAACTTGATAAATAATGAGCGAAATTGACTACGGTTGGTTTCGCTCTTTTTGTTTTGATACCATTTGAGTTTGATAATGCCGTATAAGATTTAGGGATTATTCGAGGATAATAGAGGCAAAAAACGCAGATGTAGCATTAGCTACAGAGAGTATTTTTAACGATGGATATCATCGAATAGATCTAAATATATTCGGCGATGGTTCATCTGGTACAAGAGATGGCTTACGAAATAAACACTCGATCTGGAAGAAACAGTGAATTATGAACTCAATTGGTATTAGAAGTAACTCTTTTTGATGAGAGAATATGTATCAATAGAACCAATTCTTCATTGGAATAGTATTGATTTTAATACTTGAATTCTCCGATGTTGAGTCGGTGTTATAAAAAAGATTTTTTGCATAAAAACAACTTACCACATAAAGATTCGATTTTCGTCCTTGAGGTTTGAGAAATTTTGGAGAAAGCTCCATCCGCTCGCAGTGGAGCAGCCAAAATTTAGGATCTTTTTACTGAAAAAAAAATAATAAATTGGATACAAGATTACTTAATGCATCTGAATTCGTCAGCAATTTAGCATATTAGACTATTAATCGTTTTAGACGACAAAATTGATTCCTAATTCAGAATGAAATGGTATTTTTGCCTTTGCAATTTATCCCCTACTATTTCATTAGTATAATATTCACCTTTTCATTTATTCAACTTATTCCTGACGTGAGATACCGGATTCAAATAATTTCAATTTTTTTATTGCTTTTTTCAACTTCAAATTTGAAAGGACAATGTGATTTTACTACAGAAATTTTAGTAGAGGATGAGACTTCAATAACAATAGATTTTTTAGTGTCAGGTGCTGACGAAAATGTTTTAGGAATTGATAATTGCCTTAAAATTGTAACTACCTATTTTGATCATCAGTTTATTTCTGATCTTACATTAGAATTAGAATCGCCTTCTGGTGATATTGTTCAATTGGTTGGTTCTGATATAGATGGAAGTGGTACAGATTTAGTAAATTCTTGGAATGTTCAATTTTATAATAGAAATGAGCTGACGGCAATGCCAGATCCACCTCTTGCTGACGTTTGGAGCAGTACTCCAGTTGGAGGATGGATCGCATTCAATACATATACAGGTTCTTATTACCCTTATTTGAGTGGATTGGAAAATTTTACCGGTTCTGTAAACGGAGTTTGGAAATTGCATATATCAGATGATGTACAATTTGGAGAAGGGACCTTATCATGTTTCGGTATGGAATTTTGTGAGGATACTAATATCACTGTAGCATCATGCGAGCCAATAATTCATACGCTAGATGAAGAAGATGTATCTAGTTGTGAGGGAAGTCCAGAATTGAATCTAACCATCGTACCAAACATCGCAGATACATATGACAATACAGTATATACCTATGAGTATTTATTTTTTAATGAGAATGGGTATCAGAATTTAACGACTAATACTGATTTTTCAACGTTAGCTTCAGGTAATTATACACTTTGTGGTATTCATTACTTTATTGATGATCTGATGGATTTAGAATCCATAGCTGTCGGTAGTGACTTAACAACAATCGAAAATTATCTAAATGAAAATTTCGTATGCGCAACACTTTCTAGTGAATGTATAAACATAGAAATATTTGATGTGCCCGAAATAGTAACTGAGACTATGGAGATATGTCAAGGGGACGATGTTGTAATAGGTTCAGAAACATTCAATCAATCAGGTATATACGAGATTGTTACATCAGCAAGTCCATGTGATAGTGTGAGCATGTTGGATTTGAATGTGATTGACTTTGATGTGATAGCTTCTTCTGATAATACGACATTATCATGTTTAGATACTGTTATAGTTTTAGATGCTTCAGCAACTGATTTGACTGGTGTATCAACTTTTGGATGGAAAACAAATGATGGAGTATTCATAACCAATCCATCAAATACAATAGTTGAAATTGGCAAGGGAGGTACATATATATTCGAAGTCACTTTTGGAGGTTGTAATTTTACTGATGAAATAATAATAACAGAGAACGACGACTTCGTAGAGTTTGAAATTCTTATAGAGAATATCACGTGTCTTTCCGATAGTGCATTTATAGATCTAGTATCGAGTGATTCGATTACAGATATATCTTGGACAGGACTTGACACCTTTGAGATTATTAATGAAGACATATTGGTTGGAGTTGAAGGAGCATATAGTGTGGACTTCTTGACAGAATTTGGTTGTTTAGTAACTAGAGAAGTCTTTGTAGAAGATCTCAGAGTATACCCAGAGTTTGATTTAGCGGGTGATACATTGACTTGTGTAAATCCCATATCTACAATAAGTACTACTTCTACGGATACGCTTAATTCTTCTTTTTTTTGGATTAAGGATGATGTCGTCTTGGGTATGGATTCTTTTCTAATGATAAACCAACCTGGAGAATATAACCTTCGCGTAAGAACAGGTGAAGGATGTGTAGATACATTTAATATCGAAATATATAGTCTGGTTGATACATTCGATGTAGAATTATTTGGAGGAGAGATCGCATGCGAACAACCTGAAATAATAGTATCATACGCATCGAGCTTTGCTGGATTAGATCCACTATGGATTTTACCAGGTGGTGTCCCAGTAGTAGATTCTACATTTACGACGACTATACCTGGGTCTTACATGTTACATTTAGAAGATGATAAGCAGTGTACTCTAGATACTTTTTTGATCGTAACGGAAGATCTATTGACCCCCGAGATAACAGTAATAGAGTCTGATTTTATATGTATGCAAGATAGCCTACAAATAATGTCAAACATTAATGTAACTAATGCGGCATATGAGTGGACAAATGAGAATGGATTTAGAGATACATCAGCAATGCCGTGGATATTTGCACCTGGAGAGTATATAGTTGAAGTTTTGTTGGAAAATGGATGTTTTGATATTGATACATTCACTATTGGAGTGGATATAGATCTACCAGTCTTATCGTTTGAATTTAGTAACCTTGATTGCAATATGGATACAACGTTCATCGTGCCTTCTGATACTTCTACTTATGATATGGTTTGGTTTTTGGATAATAATCCAATAACAGTTGACTCAAATATTATTAGAGTTACAACTACAGGATTCTATGAAGTAGAAGTAACTAATCCAGCAAATGGATGCAGTTCTAATTATTCTTTTGATATCAAAGAGGACATAGTATCTAGCGTTGACGATATTTCTGTTAACGTGCTCAATTGTGAAAACGAAACAGTACAAATTAAGCTTGAATCAGACCAACAATTTGAGACATATCAATGGACAGGTCCAAGTGTATTGGATACTAGTGAAGAGCCAGAAGTAAATCAGCCAGGATTGTATTTTTTAAACTATCAATTTACAAACGGTTGTATTGGAGTTGATAGCATAGAAGTCTTTGATGAAGGAGAATTTCCAAACCTTATGGGAATGGACACAGTTTATAATTGTTTTTCTCCTACGTTAACGCTTAATGTCACATACGAATCGAGTATAGTAAATATTATCTGGGATGGTCCTGAATTTACTGCAACAGGTGATACTGTCACAGTTACTGGGCCAGGATTATATAATGTATATGCAGTAGCACCAGGGCAATGTAGAGATACGATTGAAATTAATGTTGTGGCGGATACCATTTCTCCAGTTCTATCATTAGCAAATGATGGAATTATAACGTGTGCAGATTCTATTGCATCTCTTATGCTTTTAATTGATGCAAACACCACGTCTTATACATTTGATGGTCCAGGAATAATCGAACAAGACCTATTGACAATCAATGTAGATCAGTCAGGAGTTTATAGTGCAGTAGGATTGGCAGATAATGGATGTAGTACAACAGTCACAAATGAAGTATTAATTAGCAATGACTTCCCTGTGTATGAAATAGACCTTGATTCCTTGGATTGTGTTAATAGTTCGGTTGATGTAGGATTCACATCATTGGACCAAACATTAGATGTTACTTGGATAGGACCAACAATTGTTCCTGATGATAGCTATAGCTTTACAACAAGTGAAACAGGTTTATACTCATTTATACTAACTAATAGTGATGGATGTAGATCTATAGATTCATTTTTTGTATTCAGAGATACATTTCCTCCGCTTGGATCTATTGCTTTAACCAGTCAGATAACCTGTGACTCAACTGAGGCGACGCTTTCTATTGCTAATTTTGATCCATCTTGGTCATTGAATTGGGCAGGTGATGGCGTGACGAATCCTGCGGATACATCTGTTACTACAGACTTAATTGGAGAGTATACAGTCGAGATTACAGCACCTAACGGATGTATTTCACTAGATACAATGGAAATTGTATATGATACAACTGCGGCGATAATAGAAGTTTTTGCAGACCCAATTACGTGTACTGCAGGTAAGGTTTTCTTGATTTTGAATTCAGATATTCCTCTTGTAAGTTATGAATGGACTGGGCCGGATTTTGAAAGTACTGAAGCAGAGCCATTGGTCTTCGAAATCGGGCTTTATCAAGTTACAGTGACTTCAGAAAATGGATGTGAAACTATTTCAGAAATAGAGGTTGTTGACGAACGAACATTCCCTACAATTGGAGTAGATGATTATTATCTGCCATGTGATGGTGCTCCGGCAGTTGTTACTGTTGCGAACATAAGCCAAGAAGCTTCTTCAAATTGGTTTGGACCTAATGGTTATTTCGTAGTTGGAGATACGGCATTGATATTTGAACCTGGGGAGTACATCGGAATAGCAATTACCTCTGAAGGCTGTTCAACGACAGATACTTTTTTAGTTATTGATGAACCAGTCTTACCACTATTTTCTGCAGAAGCTGATATTCTTTTGTGTTTTGGTGAGATTGAGATATTTGCATTAGATGTGTCAGATGATCGGTCATTACTTTGGAAAGGTCCAAATCAATACTCGGCAGATACTCCAGTAGCAAGTACAGAAGAACCAGGAACTTATACATTGATAGTTACAGGAGAGAATGGTTGTGTTGATAGCACAACAGTAGACGTTATAGATGGAAGAATTTATCCAGAAGTAAGTGCTGGTAATGACGATTTATTTCAATGTGAAAACACAGAGATAAATCTAACCGGATCAGGATCATCTGAAGGCAGTCAATATGTATATTTTTGGACAACAGAAGATGGAAATATATTGGGAGGAGATCAAACATTAAACCCGAGAATAAATCAAGAAGGAACTTACATATTGAAAGTTACAGATAACGATATTGGATGTATTAGTTTCGATACCTTAGTATTAACATTGCAAGAACAAGATCTTGTTGGATTGGACTTATTAGTTTCTCCACCAACTTGTATAGGTTTCGAAAATGGAATAATAGAAATTGAAAATGTAATTGGAGGTTATGCTCCGTTTAATGTTATTTTAGATGGTAACGACTATGGAGAACGATTAGATATACAGTATCTCGATATCGGGGAACATATGTTAAATATCACAGATAGCCTTGGATGTGTTTTGGATTCTCTAATTGTAATTGATACGAGCACGCTTCTATCCGTAACACTACCTTTGGATACGACTATAATACTAGGTCAATCTATCGATGTCCTGGCGGATATAAATCTATCTTCAGATTCTATAAGTCAGATTGTTTGGTCTGACAATGTGTCTTGTGATGGTTGCACTTCATTTAATATCTTTCCTGAAGGGAATATGACGATATCTGTAGAGGTTACCGATATTAATGGATGTATTGAAGAAAGAGAATTTAGAATTAAATTAAATAGACCTGATAAGTTACCATTTCCACAAATATTTTCACCCAATGGTGATGGTATAAATGACAAATTTTATCTTCCATTAGTAACCGGAATCCAATCTATTGAATATATCAGAGTGTATGATAATTGGGGCGGACTTCTTCATGAATCGAACAATCCTATACCAGGAGATGATACATTAGGATGGAATGGTACTGTGAATGGACAGAATGCTTCAATGGCGGTATATATAGTAGATGCATTGGTTACATTGGTAGATGGAACGCAAGTGCGTTATGTGGGAGATGTAACATTGATAAGGTAAGAGTAATTTGCATCAAATCTTGTGAGCGTATTTTTGCGCTTACTAAATACTCCCCCTTGGATACAAATATTAAACTTATAGCAGCAGCTACGAGTACTTTTAGCGAAAGATATTATCGAATACAGCTAAATATATGCGGCGATCGTTCATCTGGTACAAGAGATGGCTTACGAAGTAAACTCTCGATCTGTAAGAAACAGTGAATTATGAATTCAAATGGTATTATGGATCCTCGGCAATATTATAATTTTCTAGACTCGATAAAAGTCAAGTAGATTCAGCTGTATTTATATCTAGGTAATCAATGGAATAGCATCTGTATTAATGATATTGGCTAATTCAAAAGCATATCACATCTTAACTACTCTCTGTACTATTCGGTCTCCATTTATATTGATTACAATCAAATAAACTCCAGAAGTATATTCTGACATGTCAACATTAAAAATAGATTGACCATTAGTAATATTTCGATTATCGATAATTTGGCCACCTTGAATAGAGATAATATTAATCACTCCGTTATTAATAACTTCATTGCCAAGATCAATGGTCAACTGATCAGAAGTCAGAGTAGGGTAGACTGAATATTGAGTATCTTTAAGGTCTACCGTATTTACACTTGGCATTATGTTTACGCAGTAGTCCTCTATCTCTCCATATTCGAAACTACTGTTATCACAGGAACTAAGATTAGGCGTATTGTATCTCATGATGATTCTCATTCTGGTAATCCCAAGAGGAGCGTCAGTAGGTATAGAGAATAACCCAGATACAGGAGATGAACTACCAGTATCAGAAAGGAAAATCGCTTCTTCTTCGCTAAATTCACCATCTTGATTATAATCTATATATGCTGAGAAATACTCATCATAAGCGGTGCCAGAATATCCAGGAGCAAGTGCTAACCCATATTCTTTGCCTTGATCAAGATTGATGTCGATCTGACCGACAAAATTACCGTACCCATTAAGATTAACTCCGGAAACATTATTGAAAACACCTTCAATTGACACACTATTTATCCATTCGTCATCTATATTCTTAGGGCCAAATAAACAATACTCCCTTGTGCAATTACCGCACTCAGTCGATACATCTAGTATTTCTGTAAAGTCTGATTCATTGGAAGTAGCTGCACATTCTGATTTTATTCTTATTTCATAAAACTGGCAATCCTCAATACCAGAAAACGAAAATGAGTTACCTGTACCAAGATTAGCAATAGTCCATTCCTGATTTTCTGCTTCCCTATATTCTATTATAAAATTAGTGGCTGCTGTGACTCCTCCCCAATCAATAATGACATTACTCCCATCTATGGACGCACTTACGCCTTCTGGTGCTATACAGCAACCATCTGTTGTGAACACTCTTGGGTAAGAATACTCGCTATCAGTTTGGCCTTCACAAGCAGTCTTAATTTCATATTCATAAGGAGTACAAGCCAACAAATTTGTAAATTGGTATCCAGAAGAAATATCATTCACTTCTATCCATTCAATTTCATCCAGTACTTTATATCTTAGAGAGACTGTTCCAATTTTACCATTATCGAGCCATGATAATTGAGCATTTTCTACGCCTAGTTCAGTTAGTCGAGCCCCGTATGCATCTGTGCAATCTCCACAGGTACTAAGTAGATTAAGCATTGCATTGTTTGCATTGAGTCTTCCTCCTGTAGTCGTTATTCCTAAAAGACTAGCATTTGGGTCTACACCATGAAGTATATAGTCTTTAACCGCTAGTGCGGCTAATGCTGGATCATTTTTTACAACTGTCATAAATTCACTGCAGTCTGCAGAATATAACAATGCCGCTGTACCCGCACAATGGGGTGTAGCGGCTGAAGTGCCACCAAAAGAACCATAGTTGGCACCATCTAGCGTATAAGTCTGTGCACCAAACGCTCCAAGATCAATAGAACGCCTTCCATAACCCGCACTTGTAACTTTATCATCTTGTCTATTTATATTAGTTACAGAAACTAAAAAATCACTAGAGCATCCAGTTGGCAGATCGCCTTCTACATCAACATTGGTGTTGCCATTGATCGTGGCTCCAAAATTAAGAATACCAACTTCTCCAAGCGTATTATAGAAGTCACACCAGATAGGAGCATCATCAGGATCCCCCATGTCTACTCCCCAGCTGGCATTGGTACTTACCACAAAGGCACCTTTTTCGCCATTTGTTTCATTGTATAGTTTTCGCATTTGATATGGATATGCATAGGATGCTAATGCAAGTGATTCTGGACTTCCACCTATGATTATCATTAATTTCACATCCCAATTAACACCCGTAACACCAATCTCATTATTTCCTTTAGCACCTACTACACCAGCCACTGATGTCCCGTGCCCTCCATCTTGGTATACATTATCATTATCACTACCAGGGTTCCAGCCTCTTACATCATCTATATATCCATTTTCGTCGTCGTCAATTCCGTTGTCAGCTATTTCTGCTGTGTTGAGCCATAGATTATCCTCTAAGTCAGGATTTGAAGTAATTAAACCATCGTCTATGATACAAACTACTATATCATCGCCATCGATAGTTTTGCCGCCAGTAGTATGATCCCAAGCAAGATCCATATCTATATCAGCTCCGATTTGTCCACCATTTGATCCTAAATTAATATACTGCCATTGATTACCAAATAATGGATCATTTGGAATCGTCTGTCTAAGTTTTGAAAGATGATTTTTTTGAGCCAATAATGTATTCTTATTCATTTTGACTGTTTCTAAGAATTCTAATTCATTGTCAATATTTGGATCGACTTTTAGAACCCATAGATTCATAGGTTCAGACATTATTTTTTTTGCTTGAATGCCCGATCTGTATTTGTTATTAGCATTTAGGTTTTCCACAAGGGACTGCACTGCAGCTTCATCCCTTACCTCTACTATCACTTCGCCTAGAACATGATTCAGTTTTTGTGCAGTGGTATAATTTACAAATAGAAGAGCAATCAATATAATTAGGTAACAGTTATGTTTTTTCATTTGGAGTAGATTGCGAGTTGAAGTATGATGTAATATATACAATTATCAATTTTTAATGTTGTTTAATTGATCTGAAAGCGTATAAATTATATGTTGAATAGGACAAAATAAGCATTATTAATGTTTGTACGACTTAATTAGGATTGTAGAAATGGGGTGAATGAGACAATAGAATTTAACATATTACATATTTTAATCATATATTACTAACTAGTAATGGTAGTTTTATATATATTTGCTAGACTAATACAATAGGGTCTACAAATTTGAAATCATGAATATGAAACTACAACTGTCAGAAATGGCACATTATTCTGTTTGTCAACGAACATTAAAAGCTATAGCATCTATGGTGATCGACAAGAAAACTTGCGTTGCTTTTGGTGGTCAACTATCGATTTTTTTGGTCTGTTTTTGCCTATCTACTGCACTTTCAGGTCAGAAGGTATTGCATAAAGCGAATAAACAATTCGATCTTAAGCATTACCATGAAGCAATAGATTCTTACAAAAAAACATTGGAGAAGTATCCTAATACCCTCCAAGCGAAGGCAAACTTGGCGGAATCTTATAGGATGACAAATCAGCTTGCTCTAGCGGAGAAGGCTTATGCTAGCATAATGCCAGAGGAATTCCTAGATCCAATTCATATTAGAAATTATGGAATTACGTTGATGAAAATGGCCAAGTATACTGAGGCACATTATCAATTTGAATTATACAAGATATACAATCCTCAAGATGCACAGCACTACCAACTGTCTTGTGAATTTGCACATCACCTATACAGACAGAATGATTCATATGAAGTAGAGTTAGTTGATGTTAATACTCCAAATTCTGATTTCGGTGTAGCATTTGCAAATGATAGATTGATATTTTCTTCTTTTAGAAATGATGTAGAGTTATCTGATGATGCAAAAAACGCAGGACAGAAACTAACAGGTAACATGCTTTATGTCGCTGAAGTAACAGAGGACTTGAGAGCTGAAAATGTAAAATTCCTAAGATCTGGAATCGCTGAAAAGAAAAACATTGGGCCGATAAGTTTTGCCCCTCAAGCGGGGAAGTGCGCTTTTACAAGGAACAAAATCAAGAATGGTGGTGCTCACGTTACAGGAGATGATAGCTACCATAGTATATACATAGCAGACTTGAATGAAAATGGAGACTGGAATAATGAGCGTCCATTTAGATATAATGAGTTTGGAACTTCTACAGGATTCCCATCATTAGCTTTTGATGGTTCTGCACTATACTTTTCTAGTAATAGAGTAGGAGGATTTGGTGGATATGATATTTACGTAAGCTACTGGAAAGAGAACTCTTGGACATATCCAGAAAATCTTGGTAGTGATATCAATACTTCAGGAAATGAAATTACACCTTTCTACAATGGTGAGGATCTATACTTTTCTTCAGATTTTCATCATGGAATGGGAGGATATGACATATTTCATTCTCTTGTAAAAGGAGGAAAATGGACTCACCCAGAGAATATGGCAAACGGTATCAACTCACCAGCCGATGATTATTATCCTACGGTCAAAGAAGGAAGTAAAGGAATATTTTTTAGTTCTAATAGATTGGGTGGTAGAGGTATGGATGATATCTACCTTGCAGTACCGGTAGAGATTTCTAACTACGCAGTGGAAAGTGATTTCATGCCGAGCGCTGTAGCACTGGCAACGATCCAAAGTGATGTAAACTTAGACAGATATAATCCTAATGCTAAAGCTGTAGCAAATACAGAAGAAATGCAAATTACAGTATTGAGTCCTGCACTGAATAATGTGGTAGACAATACTGATCCTAAAAAGAATGAGCTATCATCTGCGAATATAGAAAAAGAGGAAGAAGAATTGGCGACATGGGGTTTTGCGAAACCTGATGATAAACAAGCGCAAGATTCAAGAATTGATATTGTAATTAATCAGCTTTCAGGGAATGCATTGAATACGCTTTCGACTGTAAATGAAATCGAAACTATACAATCTAATAGTGTAAGCATTCCGATCAATCATCTTGGTAGCACACTCGATAGATACATCGCTGAAATGGAAGCGGATGAATTAGCGATCGAGCTTAATATTCAAGAACCAATAGTTAGTGAACCTTTATTGGATGAGGTTGCTATAGAGACAGAAGTAAAAGAAACTTCACAAATAGTAGATACTAAAACGACTTCAGTTGTAATGGTAGAACAAATAAAGCCTACTGTAAAGGAGGAGGTTATTGTTGCTGCAGTTTCAGAGAAGCCTGAATCTTATAAAATACCTAATTTTAAAGCAATATCAGCAAAAAGAGCACCGCTGAATCTTGATATCGCGGGAGCGAAAAGAGTGGCATTAGGTGAAATTCTTCCTGCGTCTAATGTTTACTTTATACAATTAGCAGCATTAAGTAAGACTTCTGGAAATGTGAATAAATTCTTAGCATTATCTAAATTTGGTAACTTATATAAGGTATTCAAATCGACAAGTACTAAGATCAAGCTGGGTTATTTCTTAGATAAGCAAGAAGCTCAAACTGTATTGAAAAGTGTAAAGGCAAGTGGGTATAGAGATGCATTCATCACTAAAGATGATCTTGGAACAATGCAGATAGAACTTATCGTAGCGAATGATAGTCAGAAGGATTCTTATACTTCATATGATTCTTCGATAAAGCCATCAACTAAAATAGCTGCGGCACCAAATACAAATACGATCGCAGATAATGAATACTCCCTGAATAATACAGGAAGAAACAGTTACAAAATTAGATTAGCATCATACGAAGATCCGATCTGGTTTGATATCGAAAAAGCTAAGGAATTAGGAAAGATAGAACAATGGACAAAAGGTGCATGGACAATCTTCATTCTTGGTGGATATAGTACCTATGCTGATGCAGAACAAGCTATGATGATAGCCGTAAATAAAGGATTCGCAGACGCAGAAATAGTTATAGATAATAACGGGATACTAGAAAGACTTAAGCAGAATTAGAAATTAATTTGGAAAGAAATATAGAGGCTTCAAACCACCAAATGGTTTGGAGCCTTTTTTTTATGCTCGAGTACTAACTAAGCCCGAGCCATGATCCGTATATCCCCATTTTGGAGGGGGTTAGGGGGTGGAAGTTGTCGTGAGATTTGGCAAAAGACCACGAAGGTTTTCAACAAACCCTCCGTGGTCTTTCCGTTTAAGTTCTAATTCTCCTACTTATACACACTTTCTATTATAGAATACGCCAAAGTATCACCAACCCCAAACTCAGAATTTAAAAATAGTTCATTGCCCGCTACACTTGCATCTTCCTTGTCACACATATTTGCATTAGTGATGATATAGGAGTTAGCGTATAGTCATAACAGCCTCTTTGGCGAATTTGATCTTCTTCTATTATTAACCCGAATTCAGATAACTCATTTCCTGTATATGGAAATGAAACAATTTGGCCAAGAGGCGTTTCCATTCCAAAATCTACTGTAAGTTCCGTTTCTGAATCAACAGTTACAGATTTAAAAGTTTGCAGAGAAACCACAGATGTGAAAAACTCAAAAGGACTCAGCCCTAAATTTTCTATACTCTGGAATTTGTCTATCTCTATGACAAGACCTTGTGCATTCTCAGTCAGAACAACAGAGGATATTTCATTTTGTTTGTCGAAATTATACGTGATCGGATATTCTACTTCACTGCCACATGACATGAAAACGGTAGTAAATATCAGTATATATATTAAATTCTTCATTTCTTGATAATTAGTTTTTAAAGTGCAAATGTACTTTTAAAAGAATGAACTGATTGATTATAAATCAAGCAACTTTTCTTCTTTAGCTTTTTGAAAAATGGACTTCCCTCCAAGAACAAATTTTGTACCTAGTTTGATACCTCGTGTAATCTTGCTGTAATTTTGAACATCATAATAATAGCTATTGGGTCTGACTTCGATAAACCAGCTGATATATAGATTCACGTACTTTATCAAGGCAACATTTAGACCAGTGCCTAATCTTAAGCTTGGCACAAATTTTCTTACTTCATTGTCAATCGAAACATTAGAACTGGATACGATTATATTGTCGACTCTAGTGTCTTCATATTTATTTGTGGATGTATTGTAGAGTCCTTGAAGTTCAGCACTGAAAAACATATGTTGATATTCGCTCCCTAGCCAATACGTTGATTCTACTCCTATTTTAAGATATTTAGCTTCATAGTATTTGACCATATAATTACCTGATATCCCTGCACCAACGAACAATGAGTCATAACGACTAGTTGTATAATTATTATGACTGCGGGCATATCCTAATTTTGGCGTAATCAGAATGTCTTTTGAAACAGGCATTGAATACCCTATTGTTCTTTGAATTGGAAGATAAGAAGATAACCGTCTAAAAGGAGACCCGGGTTCTTCTAGTTCCTCTTTAGCTGATATTGACATGGAGTTTCTATTTATATCTATTGCTTTGTATTGTGCAAGTAATGAGACAGAACTACATAGAAATAGTGAATAAAATACGATAATCTTGAATTTCATAAATATAGATTTTTGAGAAGGGTGTTATTCCATAATTACAAGTTTCTTCGTTATAATTGTTCCAGATATTTTTACTTCCACTATATATAAGCCAGACGGAAGATAAGACACATCTAAATTATATTGTGGAGACGCAACTTCGTCTATGGAAATAAGTCTAGTACCCTTTGTGTCTAAAACTGAGATGCTTTGTATTTTTTCGTGCTGAGCGACAACAGATACTTTTGATATTGTTGGGTTCGGATAAAGTAAAACATCGCTTACATTGTTTGTTTTATCTGAGCGACTATCAACTATATTTGTAAACAGCTCATCATAGATCAAGGATTTAAAAGGTGTTGAAATATTAAGACCTGAATTATAATATTCAGAATTACCAATAACATCTTTAAAGCTACTCGAAATATAATCACCGCCAATTACAATATTATTATCGATATAAGTAATTGTCTCTTTTATAGTTGTAGTACAAGATAGTTCTTTATCATAATAATATCTAACAAGTTGAAAATCTTGATTGAATCTTAATATTACAAATGAACTTGTAGAACTAGAACTTAACTTGATTCCATTGATATCTATATAGCCGCGATAAGAAATAGAAATATCCGTATAGATATCATTTTGTGATACAGTTTTGTTTGTTATTTGGTATTCTCCGATGACATCATAAGTATTTTGTTTTATTTTTGTCAACGAACTAAGTTGTAGAGAATTAGTGAAATCTGATGCTAGAATTAATTGCTTGTCAGATGCAAATTCGATATTCATTTGCTTGTGATTACTTTGTATATTGTATGTATTTCTTTCTAATTGTTCTTTACTAGAAACTGAATATATTTCAACTAGATTGTCTTTCCTATTCACAGCGAAATTACCATAGCTGTTGCAATAAAATTTAGTGCTAGAAGAATTACTATTGGGAATGTTAAATAGATCTGTTCTACGATTATTGTTATTCCATTGTCCGATAAAATGGCTACCTCCTTTAATGGATTGGCTTCCTACTGATAATGTACCAGAATAAGTTCCAATATATTGAATTTGTCCTTCATTGTCGTTTGTTACACCTTTTATTTTGACTTTCTCAGTAGAAGAAAGTGTAAAATGTTGTTGATTATCGGATGTCCTATATAGAATATGACTTTTAGATTTATTTTCTGTATATGATCCACTGATTACATCCAAATCAAAGTTCATGTCTTGATTGTCCACTGCAAGATTGTAATTTTCAAGCTTTTCGTCAATATAAATTTTATATGGATTATCAAGGTAATTGCTCATAATTTGTGGAAATGAAAACTTGCTATTTCTTTTATTTGAGAATTTACTAAAACTAAAACCATTTTGCTGATTTCCAGATTTAATTTTTCTAACACTACGAGAATCTGAGTTTTCATTATCTTGTAGTCCAAATGGCTCTATTTCTTCAATAAAGGAAACGCAAAAACTAGGGTCGGGAGATTGACCAGGGAAATCACATGCACACATAAATTGTTTTCTCCCAAAATTATCAATTGCATAATCACAATATGTTTCAGGCATAATCCATTCATAAGATTCCCAATACTCTATTATATGATCAGGTATTGGTTCACAACCATCCTCTGATAGGTCTATTGACAGTACTTCAAAGGTTTTTTCGCAAAAAAGAATAGACCCACAGCCATGTACAAGCCCAATTGACGCTAATTGTTCAATCAGTGGAATTAAATCGCCCTCAGCTTGTATTTTTTCACCAAATTGAGCCTTTATTGAATTCAAATTTTCTATTAATGTAATTATTTTATATCTTCTTGGTTTACATTCATCGTAAAATGGAGGAGGATCTGGAGTGTAAGTTGGTAAAATATCATCTAAACAAAATGTTTCGTCAACACCGTCACAATCAACATGAAAACAATTATCAGATGTTTCTGTTATGCTGTTAGCTTGCCACCCTATTGCGTCTTCATATCCCATTATTTCAAAGGTAGCTTCACAATAGAATATATCTTGGCATGGTTCTATTTTGCCTATATTATTGAGAACAGGACTATCAGGTCCTATTGCTCCAGTAGCGCTAGCTAGTTTAAGGACCTCATTATATGCAGCACCCGATATTTTAGTAGTACCTAATTCTAAAAAATCAACTACTTTGTCTCCACAAACTATGTTATATCCACATTTTCCTGATATGTCAAGAATAAGATTATTACTAAACCATGTTAAAGGATTTAGTGGGCCAAAAATAGAAGGAATATTAACAAAGGCAGCCTGAAGTGTGTTGTCACTATTATCCGTAGCCGAACTATAATCAATATAAGCAGCTTGCGTAATTGTTTCCTCAGATATAGTCACATCTTTACAAACCAATTCATAAGTACATTGCCCAAAGTCATCGTCATCGTCATCATCACCTGGAGCCCAACTAAGATATTCTCTTTCTACGCTATCTTTAATCGTAACGGTTGTGGATATAGAACAATTATCAAATTCCAATAAAATGTCATAAAGTCCTGGAGCAAGATTAGTGGCTTGATAGACTAGTTCACCGCCAATATTAGAAAACCAAATAGGCTGACCATCTACAAATCCAGTTACATTTGTATCTGCATTCTGAATAACTATTCTAAATTCCCCATCATTAAATCCCTCGCAGGATGGCACAATATCCTCAATGGAATATTCTATATGTTCTAAAAGGATATCTTCAGTGATGTAATCACATCCATTACCATCTGTTACTGTTATGGCATAATATGTCTCAATAACATTCCAACCATCAGTATTAGAAGGATCTAGTGGACTATAAGCTGTAATTTGGCTTTCAGTCTCACCACCGGACCATATATAACTATAGGGTGGGTATTGTCCATTTATAATATTTAATGATAGTATAGTTTTACCATTGCACGAAGGCTCAACATCTACATTATAGTCTAGCGTATTGTTTTCTACAGTGTACGATTCTACGACCTCTCTTCCACAGTCATCTTCTAAGGTCACGGTATATTCCCCAGCACTTAAGTTGCTTCTCGTCAAAGAATTAAAATTTGTGTATTGCCATTCTCCATCTTCCCAGTCCGCATATACAGTTGGAATATTATTCTCAAACGTAAATGATATGCTACCATTACTCTCACCAATACAAGAATTTTCACTTGTTATGGAGGTTACTGCAAATTCGCCATTTTCTTGGTTTATTATTTCATAAGTTCTTACTATACTGCATCCATCAGTTATAGTTACAGAATATGTGCCTGACGGAAATTCAGCGATATAGCTATCTGTAGATCCAGTACTCCATATGTAATCATAAGAATATTGTCCAAATATGGAAATAGCTCCAGTACTATATCCATTACAAGTATTTTCAATCTGTACTTCCTCAATAATAGGCAAACCAATTTCTTTGATCTCAAATTCCATACTGACAGAACAGCCAGCTGCATCTGATATATTAACTGTATATATTCCCTGATCTAAATTGTTGATATAATTACCAGTGTTTCCATTATTCCATGTGTAATTAAATGGAGGTGTACCTCCTGAAGGTGGATTATATATATTAATCCAACCTTTACTTACTAGGTTAGGATTATTATTACATTTAGCATGGTCTATCACATATTCCATGTCATCAAGACCTATCGAAGGCTCTTCATTTAGTTCTACGGATACTTCTTTTTTACATCCATTTATATCAGTTACTGTAGCATGATGTTTTCCAGCGCTTAGATTAGATTTTGTTTGATCTGTAGATCCATCATCCCATATATAATTGTATGGCTCTTGACCATTTAAGGGAAGTAATGTTATTGTACCATTATCTGGACAAGCTTGGATTATCTCAAAATCTACTTCGAATTCCAATACATACACCTCTGCACAAAACTCCATAATATCAACATCTGAAATAAAAACTTCTATCTCATATTCTCCAGGAGAGAGATCACTTATAATGAATGGTGATGAAGTGATAATTATTTCTTCATAATCACCAGTAGTGCTATTATAATAAGAAGCATTATATGGTAGAGGGAAGACATCCAAATCTTGATCAAACTCTATTGTTAAACTACCCGTGTATGTTTCGACGCATGCATCAGTAGATGTCCATGTTGGAGCATTTTGTGCCAAGCTTGATAGGCTTGAGCACAGGAGTAGTATGTAAATGGTTATATTTTTCATTTTATTATCGGGTTTGGATGATCTTAATTTGTTTTATTTTTTCGGTTCTACGCCCTTTTTAATGGAAAGAATGTGAAGAAGCATTTAGATTGAAAAATAGTTATACCTAATACACAAAATGCTTATAGCTTCCCATTAAATTAGGCGTAGAACCATTTTTCTAATCTTCGCCATAGCTTTTTAATTCGATGAGCCCGTTATTCCATGCTTTTTTAATTAAGCTACTGTTTGTTCTGATAGCCGCCACGCCATAGCATGGAAAATCCTTATTGCTTTTTCTATCAATTTGTTTGAGAAGTGGAGATTTTTTCCT